>VWZO01013268.1:36245-51447 GCA_013396975.1 Bucco capensis
TTTACCAAAACACATCAAGGTTTACCAAAACACATCAAGATTTACCAAAATACTTCAAGTTTTACCAAAATACTTCAAGTTTTACCATAATACATCAAGGTTTACCAAAACACATCAAGATTTACCAAAATACATCAAGGTTTACCAAAACACATCAAGATTTACCAAAATACATCAAGGTTTACCAAAATACATCAGATTTTACCAAAATCCATCAAGCTTTACCAAAATACATTGTTTTAATAATATATATTCAAGTTTTACCAAAATACATCAAGGTTTACCAAAACAACCAACCAGTTACAGCAGCAAAATAAAAGAGTGAGTAAGGAACACTTGCTAAAAAAGGTTTAAAATCATTACCTTACTTAATCAATCAACTTTTTACTTCCCCAGTGAAGACACAAATAGGTAAGAGCACAGAAAATGTTCATTTGAGGCACAGTCATGATTCTTTGTCTTTTTATTTCAGGTATGGGGTTGCAGAGGAGTCAAATGTTTTCATTAGCTGCAAGCTGAAAAAGTAGTGACCTCTGGGAAAAAGTGAGAAAAGAACTGACAGAAACTCAGGCAGTTTATTTAATCACTTTCAAAACATCATCTTGGGGTTTTTTGGTCTTTTTTTTTTTGTTGTGTTTGGTTGGTTGGGTTGTTTTTTTTTTCTCATGGCATCTTTCTAAAGGTCCAGAGAAACCTGTGAGGTTTTGGAGTGGCTGCAAAAGGTTGTGAGAGTATGAAATGTTAGCACTTTAGTGTCTGAATCATTGAATTATTCAGTTATTCAAATCTCTGTATTTCAATCAATAAGGAAGGCATCTTTGCCCAAGCTTCCAAGCTTCAGCTGCACATTTCTCTTTCAACAGCTTGTTTGGCCAAGCTGTCCATAAATTCAGTGCAAGCAGCTTTGTGGCTCCAGGGTTCCTAGAAGTAAGAGATAACAAACCACTAGTAGATGAGCCAGTTCATCTCCCTGCTAATGGCAGACAAAATAACAACAAGAGAGCAGCTCTTACTGCCAGCAAGTTTCTCTTACCAGCTACCAATGGCATTTTCTTGCATTGTGTTTTTTTTTCACTCCCTTGTGGATGCCTCATGCACAAACTTGAGTTATTTTCTCCTCCTCCAATATTCCAGTGACACAGTAAAGCTCCTCTCTGCAGGGTGCCCTTTGCTGAAATAACACTACTGGTAACCTCAGGTATTCCAAAATCATAAGGAATGACCTCAAAATAGCAACAGCCTTAGAAAAAAAATCAAATTTTAAAGTGTTCTGTGTTTGAGTTCTCCTTATCCAACTTTTCAGACTTTGGGGTGTGACAGTTTAATACTGGTGTGGGGGGTTTTTTTTCTGCAGCTGTAAATGCTTGGACTTCTTCATGTGTTTTTGGTTTTATATCAATGAAATCATTGATTTTTGTGGATTTTCTCCGTGGAATGGATTTGCAAAATGACAGAATCATGAAGGTTGGAAGAGAGCTCTGAGATCATGCTGGGGAGCATCATTTAGTGGGGTGCTAGGGCTAGGAAAAAGGCTGGACTCGATGATCTTCAAGGTCTCTTCCAGCTGGAACTGTTCTATGATTCTATGATCATCGAGTCCAACCATCCACCCACCACCTCCATGCCACTAAACCATGTTAACTATTTGGAAGCTTTGGCATTTTCCCCAATATTTGGGCTAGATCAAGAAGTAGTGCCCTGCCTTCCTGGGCACATAAAAGGACTGGGTTTATGCTAGCTCCTATCATCCTCTCACCTAACCCTCTAGTTCCAAGACTCACATTTACTGTCGAATCGATTTCAGCATCCAGGGAGGAAAAGGGAAGGCTGCTGCTGACCTGTTGTGGGAGGCAGGCAGGGTTTAGTTCCTTCTCTGTGCAATTCTGATTTCACTAAAGCAGAGGAATCACTTGAGCTTGTGTCCATCTCATCCCAAGCTGTCAATCAGCTGCCAGGCTCTAAACCATCACCCACCACCTCCCATGGCTGTGGAAGACTTTTATTTCCCTGCGAGCACAGAACAGAAACAACAAAGAGAAACCTCAGCAGTTGCCACACAGTCCATTTTTCTGGCAGCTTTGTTCACGTGGGAATTTTCCAAAGAGCCTTGAAGAGTCTCAAATCCCAAAATATTCCCATGAATTTGGGACTTCTCCTCCGCAACGGTCAACGGTGTCCATGAGTGCAGAGCAAGGGTAGGTCTGTCCAGAGAAAGCTCACTCACTGCCTGCTTCCCCAACCCTTTGAAGGAAAGAGTTGTCTCTGAGGAGAGTTGCTGGCTCTGCTTCTTTCCAATGAGAAGAAATCTTATCCTGCTGTCTTGGTTAGAAGGACACTTCTCCCTTTTCTCTCTGCATTCCCAACAAGGAGGCAAAAACCCAGCAGAAAAACCACGGTTGGATGCTAGCTTGCTCCAAAAGTGTTGAGTGAGTGGGAGGAAAGAGGCATCAAGAAGGGAAAAGGAAAAGAGCTAGGCAAGAGAGCCAGCAGGGTTAGGGGGATAGGGATCTGTGAAGGAAGAAAAGAGATTCCACAGAGGAAGAAGTGCCTGGAGCTCGGACGAGAAGGGAGCAGAAGGATTTGGTAGGGGCAGGACCGAGTTGCCGCAGCTGCTGAGCAGTGACAGCAGAGTGAGAGGAAGAAATGACAGATTTACAAGCTTAATTACTAGCCCTGAGTAAGAGCTGCTTTCCTAGAGAGCTGATGAGGTGGTTGGACCTGGGTGGCTTTGGGTTTTCCAAGCACTGCCTCGGCAGGCAGAAGAGGAGCAGGATGCATTTGTTCACTTCTGTGGAATAGGCTGGATTTTCAAGCTGATCTCTAGGTGTCTGAAGGAGCTAAATGGCAATTCCAGCTTGTTTAAAATACCTGCATGCCAGCTGCTCTTCAGCTGGAAACATTTCTGAAGCAGGAAAGACAGAGGTGCTTAGGGAGAAAAGAGCATTTCCCTTAATGGGGAAAAAAGAAGTGTTTAAAGTGTTCCCAGCTTCTCGAACCAAGAGCTGACACTTTGGGTGGGATACCATGAGATCCTAGGGCTCAGAAATGCTCTGCTCTAAAGACAAACTGAGGATAAATCAGCTAGCAGAAGTGGCAAGGCTCTTATTTTCTGAAACCCACTTCCTTCATCACCAAAAAATGGAGTTCTAATAAAATATCTTTACGTGCAGGAAAAAAATCTGCTCCATTCCACCTAGGAGTTTCTTTAAGTCAAGAGAGTGACCATTGAGGACTTTTTACTATTCTCTACCTTCTGTTACATTAACATCAAGCTAGGAAATTACACTTCCTTGCATCAGAAAAACCTCATTCCCATACCAAGATGTCAGAGCACATCAGAAAACCCTGAACTGCACAAAACCACAAGTGGCCTCCTGTGTGTTGTATTTTCACTAGGATGAATTAATTCAGTGTGGTTTCTTCTCTATATTTCTTTCCTGCCAAGTATTGTCTTTAAAAATAAAAAAAAAATACTCACTAGTTTGCTTAAATTACTGGAGGGAACAATCTTGATTCCACCTCAACAGAGTTTGAAGAGCATAATAACAACCTAGAGGATGAAGTTGAGCAGAAAAATGCTTCTCAAGAAGTATCCTTCAGCTGCACTTAAAGGAAGGAGGTGCTCCTTGTGAGCAAAAGACTTCTTTGCCCCATCATTTCTCTGATATCAAATATCAGCAATTTGTGGCATTTGAAAGCTTCTGAGGGCCCAGCTTAACTTGAGTTGGTTTGGGGAGCTGACTGGAAATTCTCTGAGCAAAGGAGAGGCTGGCTGTGTGCTCAAAGGCTTTAGTGACATCAGGAGGTGCTGTGGGGACTTCTCTCAGCATTTGGGTTTAGATTGGAATTTGATGGATGTTCCTCTAGTTGTCACACTAGGAGTTACCTCTAGCAGGGATGATGCCATCAGTAGCAGTGTCTTCTCTTAGAACACAGCTACACTAAGATGGGATGGCCAAGTTCTCTGAGAAGAGGATTTCTCCTCAGGATGCTTTTGTGGGAGCACAGCCTGCATTACACAGCAAACTGCTTGGGAATGAGGGCATAGGGCATTGAGGCAGAAAGGCAGCTTAACAAAGGACTGCACACTGCTGCCTTTATAGCATCATTTGTCAAAGCTGAAGCACAATTTAAGCTCAATGACTTCACATTGATTTGGGAATTCTCATTCCCTTGGGTTTTGGGTTTGGTTGGCTGGTTTGTTTTCAGAATAGTAAAGAAAAAGAGAAGGGAAGAGAAGAAGTAAAAGCACTCACTTATTAGATATACTTTATTTTAAGCAGTGCATTTTCATCTTCACATGCCAATAAAAACTACTTTTGCTGCCTTTAGGTAGCCTGTATCACAGAATCACAGTATCCCAGTATGTCAGGGGTTGGAAGGGCCCTAGAAAGATCATCTAGTGCAACCCCCTTGCCAGAGCAGGAGCACCTGAGCTCATCTCCCAGCAACCAAGTTCATATTTATCAGCAAAGCTTGAGAGATGTGGAAGAATAATGATGGTAGATCCTAGCTGAGTGACAGATATCCTGCCTCAAGTGTAGGTCTGGCCTTGGGACAGCACCAAAGAGTCCTTCAACTCTTCCCTTCCCCTCTGATCAACAAGGATGCTCATAGAAACCTTGCCCAAAGACACTATATCCTAGCTTTAAATCCATGTCAATCAATTACAGAAGCACAGAATCATGCAGGTTGGAAGAGGTCTCTAAGTCCATCAAGTCTAACCATCAACCTATCACTCCCATGCCACTAAACTAAGGAGAGCATCTCAATGTTTCTTAAACACTTTCAGGGTGTCTTTTATATGTGCAGACAACTGATGTGGATGAGGGAAAGGTTTTAAAAGGTGGTGGAGCTTTCAGGCAGCCATGGTCAATCATTTGGACCTGTATCTGCCCCAGCATCACTAGAGCACTCAGCTCTTGGCCATAGTTAAGCTGCTAGCAAACTGTTTTGCACATGCAATCAGCATTCATAATGATACCTTGCTTGCTTTTATTTCTGTTCCATCTAATCCACTCCTATTTGCCTCATCCACTTACTGCATCTTGCTTTTAGCACAGTTTAGAGGCTGAGGGTTGCTTTTTCTTCTCCTGCGTGCCATGCAAAACAGCAAAATAAAGTCTTGTTTTGATAGCAGCTACTGAATGTTACAAATAATGGCAAAAATATAACTGCTGCTCCTCTTTGACATGACCTATTTCCAGATAGGAAATGGTCTATCATAGCATAATTGAGAAGATAACCCATTATTAACTCCTGTCTCCAGAAGTTCCAACAAGGCTGATTATATGGTTCACCCTGAAACACTGCAATTTCACTAACATATTTGTTGGAGGCAATTATAATCTATACACTACTTCATAGATCTTGGAATACAATGGCTTTAAATGGAGCAAATGGCTTGCCTGCCCTGATCTCACATGCCATGTGACAATATTATCTCTTCAGAGGTTACCAACAAATCTCTTTCTCCTGGCTCAACACAGAGAATCATGAAAAAGGAACACATTTGGCAAACTTGGGAGTTCACTTACCCTCTGCCAACAGCTCTGCAGACATTGGGGCTGCCTTGTTGCCAGGCTCAGCACAGCAGCTCCATGTCTCACTTTCTGCAGGCAGCAGTTTAACAATAAAAAAGGGGTGGGAAAAAAAGGTTTCCCTTCTTGCTGCCTTCAGCAGATGACCCCAGCCTACAAGGGACAGCCTACAAGGGACCTGGACAGGCTAGAGAGATGGGCAGGGAGAAACTTACTGACATTTAACAAGGGGAAGTGTAGCTAGCCCAACTGTTGGCAACAGCAAGTTGTTGACTATTTGCCCATTAAAATCTTTGCCAGAGCTTTACTCCATCACCCAAACAACTGAATGCCTCTTCCCAGCCTGAGCAGGGGGAGCCAGAGGGGATGTGAAGCTCTTTGACTGTGGCCAGAGGAAGATAACAAAGCTGAAAGGGCTGGAAGGAATGTCCCATGAGGAGATGCTAAGGACTTTAGGCTTGTTCAGTCTGGAGAACAGGAGGCTGAAAGGCAACCTCATTGCTCTCTGCAGCCTGCTGAGGAGGTTCTGATCTCTTCTCCCTGATATCCAGTGATAGGACATGTGGGAATGGCTCCAAGAGAGGAGGTTTAGGCAGGACATTAGGAGACATTTCTTTACCAAGAGGGTGGTCAAACACTGGAACAGCCTTCCTAGAGTGGTGGTGTCAATGCTCCAACCCTGTCTATGTTTAAAAGGCATTGACCTTACTAATATGCTTTAATTTTTGGTCAGCCTTGAACTGGTGAGGTTCCCATGAATGGGGAGTCTGAGGCATCCCTGCATCCTCAGTCCTTCCTCCTGACTAGGTACAAGTGGCTCCTCAACAACATGGTTTTGTTTGGATCCCAGGTGGGAAACCTGCAACTCCATAACTCAGGATGTGCAGTGTGACCACCTCAGGTGGTTCAGGCTTCTCTGCTGAGGATCAAAAGCTTACAGGCATCTCCATCCCTTTCCACTTTTGGTTGCTGTTGTCTTCCCAGTGGAGAGGCCTCTTTTTTCCCAAGGCTTAATCCCCAGATTAAGTGAAACCATGCAGGAGGAGGAACTTAAAGAGGTGAGAGCTCCTTCCCACTTCATGAAACAGCTCAGAAAGCATGAGGTTCTTCTTTCTCCATGAAGCACAACTTTGTAGACCCTTTCCTAAACGTGTCAAGCAGAAGCCCAAGTCCTTTGTCATGGCTCTGCACTGAAAGGCAAGTTGTGTGGGCACCACGAGGCAGAACCTGCTAAGAGGAAACACAGGGAGGATGTGATCTACCACAAAGAGGCCAGGCAGTTTTTGGTGGTTAAGATGCACACCTCTGTCATCAGCTCTTAGCAGAAAATTGACAGTCAAAAGACCAAAGGACCTATGAGGTAATTTAGAGAAACTAGAAGATGCTCAAAATAACAGAGGTTTTGCCTCTGTAGTGGGTATCGTTCTGAGGAAAACCATTATCTTATTTCTGGTTTGTTTTGGGGGGTCAGAGAGGACACAGGGCTATATATTATGAAATACAGGTTGTAATGTGACAGATTTGGGTCACCACTGTGGGTTTGTCATACAGTCCTGGACAGTTTGTTTCCAATGGGATGTACTTACCAAGTATGAAGGATTAGGTGATGCTTTCATAAAAGCCAGGCCAACATCAGCTGAATTCCACAAGAAAGCTTTGCAAAACTGTTCCAAGAAGCAAGAACTCAAATTTAAGAGGAAAGCAGCTAAAAACATGCTCAGGTGAAAAGATAACCAATTTTATTTGAACTATCTGCAAGAGATGGGTAGCATCTATGGGGTGTTGAAACAAAATCCTCGTGTTACATCAACAGTTATCAACCAGATGTTGCTGTTCAGAAGCAAAGCAGCATTTGCCAACACAACAGGAACAAGCCCAAGAAAGAAGTCAGTGTTTGCAATACCACACAAAGTACCCTCTGCTTTCTCCCTCACTCTCAGAGATGGCAATACTGACACAGACTCTCTCCTCCATGTCCCCTAGCTTGAGATCAGTTCCATGGAGTAGTTAACACTTGAGCTAGCCTCCTGCTACTGTCACTCATCCTGTTCTTCTGACCTACTTTACACATCACTGAGATTAATCACAGACTCCTAGAGTGGTTTGGGTGGCAAGAAACGTTTAAAGGTTCATCTAGACCAAGCCCCCTGCAGTCAGCAGGGACATCACAGAATCCCAGGATGTCAGGGGTTGGAAGGGCACTAGAAAGATCATCTAGTGCAACCCCCCTGCCAGAGCAGGAGCACCTAGACCAGCTCACACAGCAATGTGTCCAGGCAGCTCTGCAATGGCTCCAGACAAGGAGACTCCACAGGCTCCTGGGCAGCCTGGGCCAGTGCTCTGGCACCTGAACTGCAAACAAGTTCCTCCTCAGCTTAATACTAAACCTCCCGTGCTCCAACTTGCTCCCATTCCCTCTTGGCCTACCATTGGATGCCATGGAGCAGAGCCTGGCTCTCTCCTCCTCACACTCACCCTTCCCATATTTCTAAGCATTGCTGAGGTCTCCTCTCAGTCTCCTCTTGTCCAGGCTGAAGAGACCCAGCTCTCTCAGCCTGTCCTCCTAGGGCACATGCTCCACTCCTTTCAGGAGCTTGCTGGCCCTGGGCTGGACTCTCTCCAGCAGCTCCCTAGCCTTCTGGAGCTGAGGGGCCCACAACTGGACACAGCATTCCAGGGGAGGCCTCCCCAGGGCACAGGAGAGGGGAGAAGAACCTCTCTGGCTCTGCTGGCCACGCTCCTCTTCATGCATCCTAGGATGCCATTGGCCTCTTGGCCACAAGGGCACATTGCTGCCTCATGGGCATCCTCCTAGCCACCAGCACTCCTAGAGCTTTTTCCCCAGGGCTGTTTTCCAACAGATCAGTTCCCAGTCTGGACTGATCCATGGGCTTGTTCTTTCCCACATGCAGTACCTTACACTTCCCCTTGTTAAATTGCATTAACATCTTCAGCTAGATCAGGTTGCTCAAAGCCCTGACCAACCTGCCCTTGACTGTTTGCTGGGACAGGGTACCTACCACCTCTGCCAGTGTTCTACCACCATCAGTGCCAAAAATTTCCTCCTTATATCTAGTCTATCTCTTTCCTTCTTTAGCTGACACCCATATACCTTGTCCTGTTGCAGCAGACCTTGCTAAAAAGATTGTCCCCATCTTCAGGCCCCATTTAAGCATTGAAAGGCTTCTCTTCTCCAGGTTGAACGACTCCAACTCTCTCAGCCTCTCATGGTTAGACCATCCAGCTAGCAACATAGTACCACTCAGCCCTCTCCCTCACTCCTACCATCTTCTGGTGGGATGAATGAACCAGCACATCAAGGATGGAAAGTAGCTGGGTTTCCTGCCACTAGCACCACACGTTGGGGTGGTGGGAACATGCCTCTGCCTAATTTCCACCCTCCCCTGCTGCTTGCTTTCGGTCTGAGTAAGTGTGACTGATACCATGACTAGGCTGGTTTCAAGCCAAGGCAGAGTGGGATGGGAGTAGGCAGCTCTGGTAGGGATTGATACCTAGAATCAAAGGGTTGGGGTTTGCTCATGTCAAAAAGAAACCTTCTCCATCCCATTTTGTGCATGCAGCATTGTTCTCCTGAACCACTAGTGCCTGTTTGGGCATGGAGGTGTCCTGTGTGTCACCATGAGAAGAGTGGCAGTGTGTTTCATGGCTCCTCAGCAAGCTGTCCTTCCATCCTTCTTCTTTACTGACAGCTGCCTGAAGATGCACAACTATAAAACCCTGGTTGGCCATTCAAAGCCTCAAGGAAAACAATAACCCAGCACTCTGTCCTGCAGACTTTGCCACTCTGTGCTCCAAATGGACATCAATATCTCAAATGGGCTTGTTTGCCTTGAGAACTATGTGTTACTGGCAGCTCCCTCTGACACAGAAAGGCTAAGAGTGCATGCCTGGCCTCCAAAATAGCTACTGGAAAGCATTCTGAAGAGCAGTTACAAAGTCTGCCTCCTGCATTTGTTGCCTCTGATGGTGGCTGCCTCCATAGCCACATGCAATCAATCTTTTTGGGGGGGCTGAGAATATCTTTCTCTCTCTTTCTCCTTTTCTTGTGCCTCAGCCAGCATTTTATTCCAGCTTCTGCATGGGAACTGCTCTCCTATGCTCTGGACAGGTGGTACCTCAATCCCTTCCTCCCATTCCACTTCTTTTTCTGGCAGTTCAGTGGCAAGACAGAAGTGAGGATGAAGATTTTCATTGATGAACAAAGTTGAGCTGTTGCTACTTGAAATATCAGCTGCAGTTGAGTTGCTTTGTTTCCTTTCTCCTAGTTGAGATCAAGGTACTTACCTCTTCTTGTATCATCATCCTGGCCAGGCTTCACGAACACAGCTCCGGGGAGGGCTCCATCCATGCTCTTCCCAAGCACTTTTTCCAAGCNATGAGCCATGCTTGGGAACCATAGAAAAGAGTAGCCAGCACAATGGCTCTAGAAACACTGAGCTTTGCACTTTTCTTCAAGTGTTTATTTCACCAGACTCTTTTCTAGAGTTTTCCCAAAGCACTCTATGCCTTTGCTAGCCTATTGTCTATCTCTCTGTCAATCTTACCATGCGAGGAGATGAGGCTGCCTAGGGAATTCAACTGTTGGACTGATTTAAGTTCTGAATCACCAATGATGATATGAGGATGGTGAGAAACTTCCTGAGATGCAGGTTGAAATAAAACTTCTGTGTTTTTTAAGCTAACTTCCAGCCCCAGAAGTTCAGCAGTGGCTGCAAAGCAGGACGTTAAACGCTGCAGAGCTACTTCTCTATTTATGTACTTCTTGTATACACAAAGTCTAAACTACCTCCTAAGGATGAAAATATGGCAAAGCATCTGCACCAAGACTTCCATGGCTTGCTTTTCAAAAGCTGAGGAACCTCTTTATCACCTCCCTGCTGGGTGAGCTTAAAAACCACCATAGATTTAGCAGCTGCTTGGTTGCACCAAAGATTTACCTTGTTGGAGTCAAAAGGCCCAAATAAAGAACAGACCTTCACCCCTAAAGCCTCACAGTAACAGGCTTGGTTTGTATTTACAGAGCATCCTTATATAGCTTCAGGAGCCTGCCTGAGGGGACAGGAGATGATGCCTGTCCTCCTGACAACATGCCAGGATCAACTCTGCATCACAGGGTGGAAAAATGTCCACCAGGAGCCACGGGGAGGATGTCCTGCACCGCAGACAGGGCAGAGGGTTTTTAGTGGTTGAGATGACAACCAATGCACACCTCTGTCATCAATCCCTCCTTGAAAGGCAGAGGCAGGGAGAAAATTTAGAGAAACCCAAAAAAAGGTCCTCAAAAAACAACTGAGGTTGTGTTTGTTGAATGATGATAATGTCCTGAGGGAAGCCATTATCCTATTTCTGGTTTGTTGTTCAGCCTCCCAGCCAACAGTGCACCATCCTCTCTGAATATATACATTCTAATGACATGACAGGGCAGGACACAGATGTTCTGGCTTTGTCACTCTATCCTGCATGGGCTGGCTTGAGCAGGGTGTAATCACCTAGCATATGAACTTCTCAGGACTGCCAGGCCAGCATCTACTAATTGCTGCTGCATGATTGCAGATGACAACCAGAGACAGAGAGAGAGAGAGGGAGGAATAAGAAGGAAGAGATGGAGGGAATAGTTCTCAGGAGCAGTTCAAGGGACAAAAAAAAACTGAATTCAAAACAATTCAAGGTCAAAACATGTAGCAATTGTGTTCTTTTCTGTTAAAACAGAGCTGTGCCTAGACACATTGCTGTGTGAGCTGGTCTAGGTGCTCCTGCTCTGGCAGGGGGGTTGCACTAGATGAGCTTTCTAGGGCCCTTCCAACCCCTAACATACTGGGATACTGTGAAAGAAGAGTCTCATCTCAAATACTGTCAAAGACCATCCACTGCTTTTCTCTGGGGATGGCCAGTCAAGAGGAAACCTTCAAGATCAGTATTATCATAGCATCATGCTGGTTGGAAAAGCCCTCTGGGATCATCCAGTCCAACACTGCCATGTTCACCACTAACCCATGGTCCCAAGCACCACAGCTACATGGGTTTCGAACACTTCCAGGGATGGAGATTCCACCAGCCTGGGAACCCTCTCCATGAAGAAATTCTTCCTCAGATCTTTCTGCCTTCCTTTGGAGATTGCTCTGTCTTTCCATTGTTTATCACAGAATCATCAAGGTTGGAAGAGACCTCTAAGATCATCAAGCCCAACCAACAACTAAACCGTGTCACTAAGGACCACATCTGGATGTTTTTGAACCCTTCCAGGGATGGTGACTCCAACATCTCCCTGGGCCAAGACTTAACAACTCTTTCAGAGAAGATATTCCCCCTGACATCCAATCTAAACCTCCCCTGGTGACTAAATCCTCTTGTAATTCTAGTCATTTAAGAAAGAAAGGAACAAACTGAGGTTCCTGTGGGATTTTTAAGTTCCTTTTTTTGTTGTTGTTTTCACAAACATTTGAAGACCCATCACATATTTCTGATGACTTTAACAAGTCAATAACATTTCAAACACTTCATCCTACCTGAAATTTCACAAGAAAGACATGATTTGTTTTCATTATTCTCTGCCTCTAAGTGCTTCTAATCAGAACTCAACTCTGTGGGTTATTTTTCATTTGGGTTCTATCAAGCAACTTACCAAGCATCCTACTTGAGGTAATAAATGTTATGTGTTGATGGAAACATTTCAGAAGGGGAAAAAAAACAAACAAAACAAAACAAAACAAACCCTTTTCCTGTGGTAAATTCTGATTTTTATGAGAACCACATTTTCCATTTTTAAGCTAGAATTTCCAAGCAGCTCTCAACTCTGGCTAACAAACATCTTCCTAATCCTCAGGAATCACTGGTTAGCAATGGAAAGACAGCTCAGGTTCAAAACAAACAGTATGGCCTTGCAACCTTTGGTGGTTCCATCATAGGTATCATGCTAACTAGCCTTTTTCCCCCCCCTCCCTAAACACCCAACAGCACAAATGCATTCCTTGCCTATAAAAATCTCACAAAGAAACCAAAGCTGGGAGCACTAAACACTCAACCACCAAGCAAGAGAATAAAACCAAACACTAAAGACATTTCTTATACAGTTTGGACTGGTTGGAGGCTTGACTCATGAGTGCTGAAAGTCCTGGGGTTGCCCAAATTGCTTTTGTTTGTCACTAATAATCACTCATCTCAAGGAATATGTGGTTTACTGTCTCATGCCATTCCTGAGAAGCTGAGCTTCCCCCAGCTCCAAGTCATCTTCTTCCACATTATCAGAATACTTTGGGTTTTAAGCATCAAATGTAAAAGAAATAATTCTTTTTTCCCTTGACAGAAATGATGATTTTTTTGCTAATTTTTTTTTCTTTTGAGATTGACTTTGTTAGTCACAGACCTTTTGCAATATTTCAAGACCACTGCTAACTGAGCAGGGTGGAAAAAGAACACAAGGACATCCAGTCTGCTCTTTGTTTGGGTTTAACTGTTTGCTCTGCTATGGCTAGAGACTTCTGGAATTGTCCTCTGGGTGGAAATAAAGTTAAGCAGATAGGCTTTTCTTAGCTGAGTCATAAAGGCTGGGGGAAAAGTGGCATGGGATGAGCTGACAGTTGCAATGAGTTGTCTGGTAACCAAAGAGATCTTCAGAAGTGTCCAGATAAATTGCATTTTCTACCATGATTTCATTCTCTGCCTTCTCCCTGCTCTTCAGCAATGATTTGGCCCAGGGGACAGAGTGCAGCCTTAGCAAGTTTGCAGATGACACCAAGCTGGGTGCCAGTGTGGATCTGCTTGAGGCCAGGGAGGCTTTCCAGAGGGATCTGGAGAGGCTGGATCACTGGGCCAAGGCCAATGCCATCAAGTTCACTAAGGCCAAATGCCAGGTGCTGCCCCTTGGCCATAGCAACCCCCAGCAGTGCTCTAGGCTTGGGGAGCAGTGGCTGCAGAGCTGCCAGGCACACAGGGACCTAGGGGTGCTGAGTGACAGCTGAACAGGAGCCAGCAGTGTGCCCAGGGGGCCAAGAAGGCCAAGGGCATCCTGGCCTGGNATTCTCACTGATAGACACCACAGCAAGATTTAACTTCAGTTTTAACCAAGCTTCATCTACTTCCTTCAAAAATCTGATGGAATGAGCAACAGAAAGAAGAGTCCTCTGACTGTAGCACCAAAGCCAGGGAACCTCTTAGCCTCTCCTCTAGGCCTGCTAATGCAATTTTACACTTTCTGGTTAAGCTGGTTTAGAGAAAATGCATAAAGAGTTGTACTAGAGCTGCCAAAAGGCAGCCTCTGGCCCATTCCTGAAAATCAAGCTTAAATGCTTTGGAAAAATGTCTTTCCCCTGGCCCACTTAGCAAAAAAAGATCTTGGCTTGACTATTCACATCTGGCTGGAGCTTTACTGTTGTCAGCCATGCCAAAAGGAAGGAAGAGGAGATGGGGTTGGACTAGATGATCTCCAGAGGTCCCTTCCCTTCTGTGAGATGGCATAAGAAAACCAAACTATCCCAGCATCAGAGCAGGTGTTTCAGCCTCTCAGCCCTTCAGAACTTCACTGCAGAGGTTTTCAGTGGAGATGTCTGTCTGCACTGGACTCAGGGCTGATCCTCCACCTCTCCATCAGTGGTCTCAAGTTGCCTTCACACCTGAGGACAGATGAACCAACACAGAGCTGTACCTTGGGCTGGGATACCTCTGTTTCCCTCTGTTTCCACCTTCAGCATGAAGCAGTGCAGTTCCTGGTACTGTAGTATCAAATAGTGACATTTATAGGTTAAGGACATTGCCCTGCATGTTTCTGGGAAGTAAAAGTGAAGTGCTGTAAAATTAGCCTCTGGCAGAGGGAACAGATTCTGTCTCCATCAGTATGCTGCTTTTAAACTTTCAGCCTCCTAAAACACATCTGCTGACACCTCTGCACATTTATTCCTGACTCTGAACCTCACAAAGAGTCAGTAACCCACTAAGGAGCCCTAGCTATTTATTTTTCCTCTGGATTCTTCCCCATTAGTGTATCAAAGTGGCTATTTTCCAAGCAGGCATTCATTGTGACAAATGCATTTTCCTGAGCCCTTTTAGAGAGGCCAAACATGAAGAGAAATCACTGCAGAAAACTACCTCACTGTTAAGTAGTAAAGACACTGGATGTCTCCATCTCAACCATCCATAAGTTCTCTTGATTTGTCAGGTTCATTGGCTCAAGATAACAAGAGCCACTGGAATAAGAAGCCTTGTTAGCTTCATTCTGAGATGGTCTTAACCAACAGCCATTAATAAAGGTGTCATATTCCCATAGGATTCTTGTAACTCCAAAAAACCTCTTCTTTTATTTACATAATGTCATCAATCTTAAAGGATTTCCCAAGAACTAGGAATGATCTCACAGTTTAAATAATTGGAAATCAGGATCCAAATGCTCAGGGCCCAGTTTGGAAATGCATAGACTGTGAGCATCTGTGATGTCTACACAAATGCATCTCTCAGTGTAACCTAGAAACTTGGTCAAACTGTGAACTTGAGAACTTCCTCTTCCTTCTCTTTCCACTTAAAAATATCCTGGAATTGGTGACACTGCACACAATCTCCCAAGAGCTAACAAGCACAGACTGCCATGATTCAAGGTGTAGAGTCTATACCTTAGTGTTAAATATCACAGAATGTTAGGGGTTGGCAGGGCC
>VWZO01013269.1:0-44147 GCA_013396975.1 Bucco capensis
AACACAGAACTCCAGAGGAGGCCTCACAAGTACTGAGTACAAGCTCCTGCTCACCACACTACTCCTGATCCAAGCCAGGATCCTGCTGGCCTTCTTGGCCACCTGGGCACACTGCTGGCTCACCAAATGCATCCAGTCTCCACTAAGGGGTTCAGCCCATCCCCCAGGGTCAATGATGGCATGGCTGGGTGAGCCTCTCCTTGCTCCCTACTCTTGGTCTATTATCAACATTATAGAAAATATGGTAAGCTGGTCTCAAGAATCCTCTGATCACCCCACACACCTCAGGGCAGGGTTAGCCCTTCCTAAACCTTCCCTGTGTGCCTGATCTCCCTTCAGAAACCTTTAAATTCCAGGCAGATAACCTAAATCTCTCTCCCTACAAAGTAAATCCCTTGGTTTTGAACATAGGGAAGAATTTATTGCTTTCCTTGTTGCAGTCATTTTCTTTCCATATTTGAAGAAGGATATTGGCTCTCCTCCACCTCCTCCTGCCTGAGCAGCTTCAGTTGTGGAGGTCATGATCTTGGGCAGGAGGAGCCACAGAGCTTCCACTTTTAGTCCAAAAGCATCACCTAGAGCCTTGAAAGCTCCAAAACAGCTCTGGGGCAAGGGCTGGCAGGGCAGACATGGGGGTGGCAGGACCCAGGCAACTGTTCCCAGGCACTGGGTTCATGATGGAGAGGGAAGCTAAGAGGCACTGGCAACGAGAGACCTGACTGACTTTGGTTTATGAAGACATAGTTAGCAGCATTGTAGGATGTAATGGGGAGTTTAACAGATCTCATCAGCAGGATCTCAGCTGTGTTAACCCTTCAAGCACAAGGGCTTCAAGAGCACACCTGTGGAGGTCTTGGGGGTACAGGTGGGTGAAAAGCTGGACACAACCCAGCAGTGTGTGCTTACAGCCCAGGAGCCAACCATGTCCTGGGCTCATCCCCAACAGCATAGGCAACAGGCCAGGGAGGGGATTCTGCACCTCTGCTCTGGGAAGACCATGCAGCTGCTCTCATGGCACTTACTTGTCCTCCCTGGTGGAATGGGGAGGAGATAATATACCAAAAGTCTCAAGGGTTTGACAGGGGGAGCTCACTCACTGATTATAGGCACAGGACAAAAGCAGACTGGACTTGGGAAAACATCAATTCCATTTAAATACAACCAGTTTACCAATCAGCTCAGAGCAGGAAAATAAGAAATTCAACCACATCATAAAAACACCTCCCCCCAACCATCCACCCTCCTGGGCTCAGATCTGCTCCTGGTTCTCTACCTCCTCCTCACAAGCAGCACAGAGGGACAGAGAATGGGGGTTGTAGTCAGTTCATCATAGGTTGTCTCTACTGCTCCTTCCTCCTCAGGGGGAGGACTCCTCACACTCTTCCTCTGCTGCAGCATTGAGTCCATCCCACAGGACACAGTTCTCCACAAACTTCTCCAAAGTGAGGCCTCACCATGGGTCTGAAGCTCTTCACAAACTTCTCCAGCATGAATCCCTTCCATGGAATCCTCCTAGTAACAGACTGCTCCACAGTAAGCTTCTCTCAGAGTCATGGCCTTCTTTGGGAGCATTCCCCTGCTCCAGTGAGAAGTCCTCCACCAGCTGCAGGCAGACATCTGCCCCACCATTAACCTACATAAGCTGCAGATGGGCATCTGCTCCACCATTAACCTCCACAAGGTGCTGGAGGGTATTTAACTGCTCCACCATTGACCTCCAAGGGCTGTAGGGGGCTATGTGTGAGGAAATTATCTTCCATACACTCGAGAAACCTCCTAGCAGGTTTTTTTCCCCTCTTAAATATCCTATTAGAGAGATGTTACCACTGCCACTGATTGTCTCAGCCTTGGCCAGAAGCAGGTTCTTCTTGGAGCCAGGGCAGCTTCTATATGCTCCTCACAGAAGCCACCCCTGTAGCCCCTTCCCTGCTGCCAAAATACAGCCAGACACAAACCCAACACACAGGGCCATGGCCACAAAGGCCTTGGCAGCAGTGGAGGAGCTTATCTTGATGTCTGTGTTGTTATCATTATTAAGATGATGGAATGGCAGGAAGATCAGTCCTGACAGGAATATAGAAATCTTTATGCAAAAATAATCAAAGGCAAATCTTCATTTGACAAATCCCAGGACCCTGACCACAACAGCACATACTAGGAGCAGAATTCTTGTGTCAGCCTCAGAGAGGTCCTGCTCCTTCATCAAGGACAAGTTTGCACCTCAGCAAGTGTCCCCGTTCCCCAAAGGTCCCATCAGGGTTAGGGCTGCTGTGCAGAGGCAGTGGTGAGGGTGGCAGTCATCACTGTGCTCCTGCTGGAAGCAGAGTGGTCAAACCTAGAGCAAGTCATAGAATCATTAAGGCTGGCAAAGATCTCCAAGACCATTGAACCCAACTGTTAACCTAACACTGCCAAGTCACCACTAAACCATGTCACCAAGTGCCACATCTAGATAGTTTTTGAATCCCTGCAGGGATGGTGACTCCACCACTGCCCTGGGCAGCCTGGGCCAATGCCTAACCACTCTTGTGGGGAAGACATTTTTCCTAATGTCCTACCTAAATCTCCCTTGACGCAACTTAGGGCCATTTTGTCTTGTCCTATCACTTATTACTTGGGAGATGAGACCAATCCCCATCTCACTCCAACCTCCTTTCAGGGAGTTGTACAGAGCAAGAAGGTCTCCCCTGAGCCTCCTTTTCTCCAGACAAAACAACCCCAGTTCCCTCAGCAGTCCCACCTCCAGCACTAGGACCCTTGAGTTGAGGCTCAGCAGTGCCATGGTGCCAGACAAAGAAGTTGTATGTCAGATCCAGCATTGGCTGCTAGCACCTCCATCTCACCAGCCCAGACCTATCTGTGCCTCACAAAGGTGGTGGCCATCATCCAATACTTCCACTTGTATCATGACTCAGCCCATTGGCATGAGTGTGGGGTGGATGGGATCTTACTGACAGGACCTGCTGCAATTTGCTTGCCTCGTGCCCACCACTGTCACCAGATGATGGAAAGGCTCTACCCATCAAGCACACATGACATGATGCAGCTTGATGGCAAACATGACATGCTGCAGCATGACATGATGGCAAATCTTTGTGAGGACTGATGGGCCCAACAGAGAGACTGTGTCTTGCTGTGATGAACCACAGTCAGTTGGCTTCCATTCTATATGCCCTACCCTGCAGTGGGAGATTTTGTGAAGCTTGGTCCAAAATACTCGGCATCACCTCAGCAGTTGATCACAGAGTGCAAAGTTCTTACTCTAATAAGTGGAGTAACAATAATGGGATGCCAAATTATCTGTTTGAACAATGATTTGTGAAGAGAAGAGATGAGAGGAATAACAGTTCTCCTGAATGAAATACTGTGCTGGCCAGAAGGGTAATTGAGAGTCAGATCTGAGGTCAGATGTTTTATCTCTGTATCCTCAACTCTTCTTGACTTTCAACTGTAATTTGATAAATCAGCATAATAGCTGAGGAGGACTGACTGGACAGAGCCACATTGGGCTTTCAGAGCCACCTGTGCTGCAGTCAGCTTCATGCAATGCCCCATTTCACTCTATGCAGCACCAGCAGCAGGAATCTGCCAGCTGGATGCCCAAATAGGCCTCTGGCCATCCTACTGGGACACACACGTAACATGCAACCATTGCTGTTTCCTGATTAGGAACTCGTAACTCCCACAAGAAAGAGGAGGGCTGGAAGAAGTCCCAGGGATTTGGGATTTCTCCAGGAGACAGAATGGCTTGGGGGAAGTTGAGAGAAACAGGATAATGGCATTTCAGAACATATTGAACCTTTTCTCTTTTTCTGGAACAGGCAGACGTTTGCTCGATGCCGTCTCCGAAGCACTACACTGCAAGGAGATTTATTGGCTTGGAGCACAGTTTAGACTACATTTTTTCTCTAGCAATTTACACAAAATATTTCTGTAGTTATGCAGGGAGTTTTTGTAATTAGAGTCATATTTGACTGCTTGAATTGTGGCTGGTCTTTTGGCAGAGGGCTTGAGTAGTGCTGCCCTTCAGAGCGCTTGTGCTGTCTCTCACTCACCTAACTGACTGGGGATGCAGAGGAAAAAAGGCTACAAGCACTCCCCCAGTTTCCCTCCCAAAAATCTGGAACTGGCACATGGAGAGGCTCTTCCAGCTTCTAAAATTATCAAAGGAAAAAGGTGGGATGGGCTGGACTTGAAGTCTTTTTCCACCTTCAAGATGTCCCTGCTGAGTGCAGGAAGGCAGGACTAGATGACCACTAAAGGTGCCTTCCAACCCAAACCTCTCTGTGATTCTCAAAGTGCATCTCCTGGGAATTCCTTCTATCATCTCAGTCACCAAGTGAGCACTGTGAAGGACCACAGCTTTGCTGCCCTCTCTAGGGAGACCCCCCCATGAAGTGATGCTCAGTTAATAAGGCCCAGAGCAAACCACACTAATTCTCCTGATGATGGGCAAAGTGATCTTCAGCCTACAAACAGTCCCACTCACCACTGTCACCCAGGTGGGCAAGTCCCAGCTTCCCTTCAGGGGCTTCAGCAATGCCCACAGGGGACCTGGTGACTTCCCAGGGCCATCCTCTTCCCTCGTACCAAAGAGCTGGCTCAAATCAGGTAGGAAAAAGCCCCACCAAAAAAGAAATCTCCACATTTTGGAGAGTGTTTCTGCTAAAGCATCCCAGGCACTCGAGACATTTCTCAGGAGTCAGTAATTCCACTGGAAGCATTCACACACCAAAGCCTATATCAGGTTTGGTGCTCTCAATATTGAGAGAAGAAATAGCTAAGTATCTTATTTTGAATAACTGAAAAGCAATCTAAAGCCATGTTCCAGAATAAATGCACAGTTCCCATTCCACAGATCAGAAAAGTCTGATTTCTTACCCCACTCAGCAATTCAAGACTCTCAATCAGGAGTTTCATCTTTCTAGGTTGTTGTTTTCCTTTGACCCCTTCTTCACACTGAAGGCATTAAAGCAAGAAATGCCCAAGAATTGATTTCTTTCCTTTCCTCAGTACTGAACTGTCTCCACACCTCACTTTTTCCTTTTCAAGTTGCCATTTTTACACAGTTTCAGGCATTATTTAAAGCTATAGAGTTGAAAAGACTCAAAAACCTGGAGAGAGTAAGTCTCCCCTTCCCTATAAACATTTGCCATCCATCTCTTTGTGTTCTCATCTTTGACACAGAGGGAGAGAGAGAAACGAGAGAGAGAGAAGGGAGGAACTGGAGACATGAATAATTTCTTCTTTCTCAAAACCCAAAATGAAAAGAAAATGTGAATACAGAATGAGACACAAACTTTTTTTTCCTTTCATCTAGAAATTCCCCATGAAAAGATAATAATTTGGCACCTCCACTGCATCCTCCCCTTCTGCTCCTTTGGCACACAAACCCTTCCCTCATAGCCCATGCAGGAAGGGGACTGCAGAACCTCCCAGGGGAGCCACTGGAAACCCTTTGAGGTGCCTCCTGTTCTGGATTTGCATAGCCATCAGCACCCTGCAGATGCTCCAGGTAAAGCAGCCACACAAATCATCAGCCCAGCACAAAATGGGTCATTTCTTCCATGCTTGGATATATTCTTTGGAGAAACTGGCTTCATTAGAGTGAATTGTCTAATATTGCCTTTTGTAGATGGAAATAACTACGCTCTGCTTGACATCAGGCTAGAAAGATCACAGAATGGTTAAGGTTGGAAGGGGCCACCAGACCAGAGCTCATCTAGTCCAAGCTCCCTGCTCTAGCAGAGTCAGGATTGTGTACAGATGGTTTTTGAACCTCTCCAGAGAAGGAGACTCCACAATCTCTCTAGGCAGCCTGGCCCAGTGCTCTGCATCCTCACAGTGAAATTCTTCCTCATGTTTAGGTGGAACTTCCTGTGTTCTAGTTTGTGCCTGCTGCCTCACATCCTATTGCTTGCCACCATGGAGAAGAGGCTGGCTCCGTCCTCTTGGCACCAACCCTGCAGGCTTGGTTTCATGGCTGTATTCTGGGTCCTTGCACTGCTCAACATCAGCTCATCTCAGCACACAAGACAGGCAATGAGCATCAGATGCCATGTGGCCTTAACTGAGAAGGGTGAAGCACACGTAGCTGAGCTCCTGAAACTCCCCAGGGTATTTCTGCACAACATTTTGGGGCGTAGAAAGAGTTTGCCTTTGCAAGCTGGCAGCTGGGATAGCAGCTCCACTCAACTCTGTGTGCCCAGGACCTACTATGAGGGGCAAGAGTGCCACTAGGTACCATCAGTGTTAAAAAGGGCTTAGAGACATCCATGGACAACAGCCCCATAAGTAGAGCCTGAGGCAAATGAAACTGTCAGTCCTCAGTGCTGTGGCTGCAGGTGCTGGTAGAGTGCATGGGGAATGGACTGCAGGATACAGCCATGTGCTCTCCCAAAATAGCATCACCCAGCACAGCTGCTGGAGACAAAGTGCAACTCTCTGAGCCTTTCTGAGCCTGTACAGCACACAGTATCAGCTGCAGAGAAATAGAGCAGTACTCTGAGCTCTCTTGAAGCCTTTGCTTGTCTTATCAGGACCTAAGTATTTGCCCTAGGATAACCTCCGAGCATATCAAGAACAGAATCCCATTAAATGTTGCCTGTCTGGGAACTGGCTTGACTTTCCCTGGTGTCTCCATCTCAGAGGTGCAAGTGTTTGGCTGTGGCAAACCATCCTGAGCAAAGGATTTCCTCAAAGCCGCATGGTATGATGTGTGCCTAAACTGCCAGCACTCAGCTGCTGCTCCTGGAGAGCCACAGGAGCCTTCTGTTCCTGCAGCTTCTCACTCTTCTTCCTAATTGTAATGGTTTAGGCATGAAATATGCTCTGGGGCTTCAAGCAGCAGTGAGGATGAGCCACTGTCAACATGGCTTGGAATGCACACAGGGTCAGTGGGCAGGGCTGAGGGACCTACAGGGCAGGTCTGGGGGGCACAGAGGGCAAGACTGAGGGACATGTGGGACAGGACTGGGGGACATGTGGGGCAGGGCTGGAGGACATATGGGGCAAGGCTTGGGCACACATGGGGCAGGACTGGGGGACATGGGGTAGGGGTGTGGGACACACGGGCCAGGGATTTGGGACACATGGGACAGGGCTGTCACCCACCTCATAGGCAGCTTTGGGGCACACAGTCCATATGGTCACCACATGTTTTATCCCCATGTCTCTTCATTGCTCCTGGTGGGGGAGAGGAAGTGTTTCAGAGTCCCTTTGGTGGATGTGGAGAGACTGCAGTGCAGCTGATATCACAACAGCACTGTTTGTTCTGTATTTCTCAAGTGTCCTCCTCCTCAAAGCAAAGTTTGTCTCTGTGGTCCTCTTGACACTTTCCACCTTGCATGTGAGGAGAACTTACAGATGCCTTCCAAACTCCTTAGGGTTTTCTTAGAGACTAGGCCAAAAAAAGGATCTAAATGCATGTCCTAGGCTTTGACCATGTGTGACTGTCTGCTACCACATTTTGCACACAAATGGTTCAGCAGTGCTGCTCATGTTCTGCTCTCCCAGCCCCCAAAATTCACAAGTTATCATGACCCAAACATTCACCAGGCAGTTCTGCTCACTTTTGTGCTGAATCCACACACAGGGGAAAAACAAACAAACAAACAAACTTGATCTTCTCCTGCAGTAGTCCTGCTGCTGTGGAGCCCACAGTCCTGCAGTGGCCCTTTCCTTGTGCTGGTCCCACATCCCTGTCCTGCTGCAGGAGCTAGGGTTGCAGGAAGGCATGGCTATGCTGTGCAGGGCAAGACACAGCCTGGGCCATGCTCAGCACCCAGCCCAGCTGCTGCTGAGGAGCTCAAGCATGCCCACTCCTGCTGCTTTCCATTGACATTTCCTTTCCCATCTTGCAAGCCTGATGTTGTAAACCCAGCTCCAAAGCCACACTGGCATGAGGCTGTTGGATGCTGCAGCAGAGGAGCAGCTCAGCTGGCCACCTGGGAACTTTATGGACACTGTCACATGGGGACTCAATTTTGAGACATCTCAAGATGGACAGGCTCTAGCTTATTCCTTTCTCTGGGAGCAGACCACCCTCCTGGCATGGGAAAGCCAAATCCTCCTCCCCCAGGAAACACACAGCTGGGACTGAGATGGCCTGACAACAGTGGGGAGGAGGAGAAGAACCATTCAAAACCTTGGAAAAACCTCTTTACCAAAATAACTGCTGGTGAGAACCCAGCCAGGAGGTCCCAGAAGCAGAAGAGCCCCATGCCACAAGCCTTGGGCTTCTGGGTCGGGTCACTGAGGCTGTAGGAGAGGCAGCAAGGAATGTGATGAACAAAAAGGGCTGGAGAAGATCAGGGGCTTAACCAAGCACTGCCATTTTGCGGTGAGAACCCCAGCACCCCAGCACCCCAGCCCTGCTTATGCAAGCAGCAGGGCAGAGGTTTGCGGTGATATTTGCAGGGGGAGGTGGAGCCCACTGAGACACAGAGGCCCACCTCCCCCCACAGAGCTAGCCCTTTGGCAGTGTTGGTTGCTCAGTTTATTATCTTGTGGTTTGAAACAATACAGGAAGGATGTAGGTGTTTGCAAGAAAAAAGAGAAAGGGGAGGGGGAAGGGAGGAAGTCTCCCACTACCACTGCCAGGCTCCTTGGTGAGTGTCACTTGCTGGAAACTGCTCTAGCACACACGTTGTTCTAGGTGATGAAATTAATTGGGAGCAGAACAGAGCAGAAAAGGGTCACGTTGGTGTCCACCCACCTCCTGTGCCCAGCCTGTCTGGCAAGCCTGCTTCCTGAGGCAGTTCCTCCAAAGGGTTTTGTCCCAGATCCACAGCAGGACCATGGCACCACAGAGGGGACACGGGAAGAAGGTCAGTGCCTCAGTGGAACCTCACAGACCTAAAACCACACAGCAGCTCAGCTCTGCTGGAGTGTCCTGGGGCACTGAAGCACAGGGCCTTGACATGACCCCTGTCCCTACAGGAGAGACCTGAGTGGTGGGAAGGGAGCTGGCAGCATCCCAGGGTAAGATGTGGAAGGTGTATGGCTGCTTGGGTGACAGGAAAGCTGTTCTCTGGAGCAGTGTTCTCTCATCTGCTTTTCAAACACAAATGTGATAGAAATCTCCAAAATAAGGAATAAGTAGTAGATTCTGAAAAGTTTTGACTATGTATCATTATCTTTGATTTTCATATTCATCAAAGATGCATGCAGCATGGATCATAGAATCATAGAATCCTAGAATGGTTTGGGTTGGAAGGGACCTCCTGCAGCGGGGGACATCTCCAACTAGAGCAGCTTTCCCAGAGCCCTGGCAAGCCTCACCTGCAATGCCTCCAGGGATGGAAACTCAACCACCTCCCTGGGCAACCTGGGCCAGTGTTCCACCACCCTCGTGGGGAAGAACTTCTTTCTACTCTTCTCCAGTTTAAAACCATTGCCCCTTGTCCTTTCACTGCAGGCCTTTGCAAACAGGCCCTCTGCAGCCTTCTTGNGGTGTCATCTGCACACTTGCTGCTGGTGCACTCAATGCTGCTGTCCATAGCATTTATACAAATATTAAACAGTGCAGGCCCCAGCACAGAGCCCTGAGGGACACCACTTGGCACTGATCTCCAGCTGCACTTGGAGCCATTGACCACTCCCCTCTGGATGTGACCAGCCAGCCAGTTCCTTATCCACTGAACAGTCCATCCATAATGTGGATGTGTGCTTGCAGATGAACACCAACAGAACCAGCAGACTTGCAAGCTCAATTCTGTAGTAACTGCTAAGATGCCTTCACTTTCCCTGATGGGAGTGTAATATTCAGTCCCTGAGCTTGCAAAGCCCTCCCTAGGTCCTGCTCTGCTTTGCTCAGCTCTGAGGGCAGGAACAGGCACTTTGGCTGGATGATGCTCCTTCAGATGCAGGAAAAGCAACCCATGTGGATAACACATGTGGTCCACAAGCACTAGCAAGACAGCGTGGTGGGTTTCCAGCCTGGATGCTGTTATTTGGGCTACCTCAGCTCCAGCAGCACTGAGCAAGGGAGGTGACCTGATGAGAGATGCTGCATGGGTGGGCTGCACCACAACAAGCTTTAGGTGCCCAGCTTGTACACACCTTGCCTGACCTCTAGCAGTGGGCACTTGTGGAGGTGTTGTGGAGCCCTTATTTCTGAGGCATGCAACACAAACAGACCAAGCTGGGGCTGCCTTCCCTGCAGGCAGCCAGGGAGGTGGCAGTGCTGGCAGCACAGCTTGTAGCAAGGTGATAAAAAGAGCCAGTGACTTGGCTTTTCACTTATTTTCATTTTTCACTCTTTGTGCTGTTACTTTCAGTATTACAATGATGCTATTCCAGTACTTTTGGGCTGCTTGTGGTTCATATCTGAGTATCTCCATCTTTGTAACCCATTGCTAAGGGTCAGGGCTAACCTGGCCATTAAATGAATGACAGATACTCTCTACGAACCCCTCCCTTTGCCTTCCCAAAGGGAAAGAGAAGGGGAGTAAAGGAGAGAGGCTTATGGGTTGAAAAAGAAAAGTAAAACAGCTTTAATGAAAATAATAACAATAAAAGAAAACATATACAAATATTTACAAACCAATATCAAACCAAAATCCTGGTGGCAATTCCATCACTGTCACCACAGATGCTGTGACAGCCACTGGGCAAGTTCCAGACTGGACTCAGCAGCAGATGGGGACAGGATTCAGGAGCTGGATTCTGGAACACACAGTTCAGGATAGAAGGCAGAATGGATAAAGACCTCCTCAGATGCCAGCCACTGAAGAAGAGGAAAAGAAAGAGAGCAAGAGGAGCTTGACTCTCACCACCCCTCAGCTTTATAGCAAGTATGACATTCATGGTTGGAATCCCTTGCTGGTCAGTTCAGGGTCACCTCTCCTGTTCCTCCCTCCCTGCAGGTGCAGCCTCTTATGTGGCTCCCCCAACATGGGACACAAGATTTAGCAGTGACCTTGGTCTGCACAGGAGTTTTCTGCAGCCCAGCCCTTGGTGCTCACTGTCCCATGCAGTGTTGTCCCTGCTAGCTGCAGTCACTGCCTGGGACAACATGCTGGCAGCTGCAGAGAGTGCAGCACTGACACAGACTGAGCTGGGAAGGGAAATCACTGAGCAGAATTAGCTCTGCTCTAGCTCAGACCAGGACAGACACCAAACTCATTCCTTCCTTTTCCTTCCCCCTTCCCTTTACAGAGGAAGGGCTCATCAGAGACAGGCACCCATGCTTCTGCCCATATCCCTGGGGAGATGCAGCACCGTGCTGTGTTTGGGTGTCCCTGGGCTCTGTGGGTGCCAGGATGCCCCATAGCCCCTTGCCCCCAGCTCCAGCAGCCCCCAGCAGTGCAGAGCTTGTGCCAGTGCTTGGAGGGATGCCAGCTGCTGCAGGCAAGCAGCTGTGGCAGCAGCAATAGGGGAAAATGGGATTTTCCAATTCCCCTCTGAGGTTTTTCAGGCAGGGAGTGGTGGGGATTTTTAACAACAGAGAGCAAAGCAGAGCTGACAGCCTTAACCATACCCTGCTCTTCAGGGGGGGGGGTTAGGAGGCAGAGTGGGGATTTTTGGTGACAAAAAGAAAATGGTCTGGCTTAGAAAGTTTTACCCTTCCCCCTCCCAGACTACCAGAGAGTTAATCATTTTGGCAAACTTTTCCAGCAACATTTGGTATTTGGTTGAAGGCATTGTCCTGCTGAAAGGCACCTGTGCTGCTCACTGACCGTTGGACACAGAACCCTAGAATGTCCTGAGTTGGAAGGGACCCATGAGGATCATCAAGTCCAACTCCTGTCTATGCATAGGACAACCCCTCCAAAAAAAAATACCAAATCACACCATGTGTCTAAGAGCATTGTCCAGATGCTTCTTGACTTCTGTCAGAATTGGTGCCATGGTTACTTCCCTGGGAAGCCTGTTCCAGTGTTCCACATGATGTGCAGAGCCAGGAAGGATCTTTCCCACATCATTCCCATGTCCATGGCCATGTCTCATGTTCCTTTCAGATATAAGGCAAGTGGAAATCTGAGTTTCTTGGGGGGTTTTGAGAGCACCACTCAATGTGGCTGAGCTCAGGCTTCTCTGTGCAAGGCCAGCACTGCCCACAGCCAATACCTCACCTAAGGCATAGCACATCCATGGCCACACACCACCAGGCTACTGCTCCAGAGCAGCCTCCTGCTGTGTGTACTTCAGTGATTTTCTCAATTGCTATCAACACATTTTTTCTGTCACCAGAGAGCTTTTATGATGGGACATATATTAATTCACCTCTTCAGAGCACAAATATAAACTCAATAAGCAAAGACACATTAGCAGGAGAATACACCATGGGCATAAATATGATGCTCTAGATTGGCTGCATCGCTGGTGCTGGGCTAGGAGCAGATGTTGGAAGGAGCTTGTGCATTGTTGGGGGAGAATTTGCAAGGGGATAGACAGTTCTGCTTAGAAATACCCCCAAAACATCCTGCAGGCACCCAAGCTTGGGGATAAGTGTACATGAGAGAAGAGATGGATCAGCCCCAGGCTATCAGGATGAGGTATAATCAACCCCCAGAGAGCAAGAGGAATGGCTTACTGGATGGATTTCATAATACTTTCTCTGAGAACAACCTATAGGTGTTCATGTTCAGCTTCAGACAACAGCTCAAGAGAGGTTTTTGATGGTAATTGTTGTGTCCAGCTGCATGGAGGACAGGGGTTATATTGTGTAAGACATCTTCTGAGATTTTGAACTGGAGTAAAATCCCTAAAAGGGGAAATTCCAAACAGAACTGTTTGTGTTGGGCTAAAGGATTTTACTATGAGACTGACTTCTTAACTATTAGAGTTCACAAAACCATTCAAAATGACAAAAGATGGTGTTTATTTCTGCAGCTGCTGATTGGAGGTACATCAATATTCCTAGTTATTCCCTTTCAAAGGGAAACTGTGGGAAATATCCCTATTTCCACCCCTGCTCCAACCCTGGGCCATGCCGCAGTGCAGCCATGGGGACACAGGGCAGCAGCACCAGCCCAAAGCTCCCTGGAACCTCTCACCCTGTTGCCTCCTGCCGCAGGGAGCAGGTGTTCTCAGAAGAGGGAGGCACCAAGGAAGCTGTTGCCTTCTGTCAGACACAGTTTGCCCTTTTTTTTCCAGCCTTTACAGTCTTTCTCCTCTTTGGCTGCTCGATGGGAACAGAGATGAGGGAAATACTTTGACTGTCCAAGGAAAGCTTCAACCAGTGTGTGCAAATGCTGATGATGCACAAGTGCTGGTGTAGGCACAGGCTGAAAATCCCTTGTGGTCTCCTGTGGCCCCTGGTGCTATAACTGTGCCCACAGCAGAGGGAACATTAAACTCATTGCCCACAGTAAAGTGTGGGGAGTGATACCCATGTTCCTAGAATCCTTGGATGGGTAGGATGAGCTCATTAGCCTTCTGGCAGTCATCCTAGGAGAAGGACAGCTCTGATTCCAAACCCGGGCAGATGGAGCTCGTTTAGCCCTGTAAGGCCTTCCAGCTAAGAGGTTAAACCTCCATCCTAAGGACTTGGCTGCCAGTGTCCAAGCTTGCTAGGCCCTGGCAGATGAACCTTAGGACTAAAGGGTGGGTCCAGCTCTGCACATGCTGTGTCTCACCTAAAAAGAATCCATAGCTCAGGCTCGAGGGTGCTATCTGCTATCCTCTTTTTATCAGCGTGCTTGGAAAAGGCGCTGAGGAGGAGCATGGGTGGAGCCCTCCCTGGAGCTTTGTTGGTGAAGCCTAGCCACGACGACAGCAAGTGCTGGTTTAACTGGGATGGGACTTAGCACACTAAGGGTGAATCAGTCCATCTCTGGGAGCAGTGTCTGGTGACCTGATTGCTCCCACTTCAACCCAGGGTAGCCAAGTTCCCACTTCCTACCATGTAGACCAGAGCCAGCTCCTGAGTAGGGTGTTTTCTCAGAGCCCTTTCTCAAGAGGGGAGACTGGAGTGGCAGTAGATGTTGGTGCTTGAGCTCTGGCCTCAAGTTTGGGACTGACTCATTCTGGCACCAAAGCATCTCCTGTCCTAAAAGTATCATAGAATGAATGGAATGGTTTGGGTTGGAAGGGATCTCTGGAGCTCATCTAGTCCAACCCCCCTGCACTGGGCATCCCCAACTAGATCAGCTTGCCCAGAGCCCTGGCAAGCCTCACCTTGAATGCCTCCAGGGATGGGGCCTCAACCACCTCCCTGGGCAACCTGTGCCAGTGTTCCACCACCCTTGTTGTGAGGAACTTCTTCCTAATGTCCAGTTTAAATCTACTCCTCTCCAATTTAAAACCATTGCCCCTTGTCCTTTCACTGCATCCCAGGTATGAAGGGCATGCCCAGAGCAGACTCTGGGATCACTGGACTGAAGTCCACCTGCCATTCCTGTCAGTCCTGCAGGCTTCTTGGCAAGGGGACAGGTTCATGTCACAGGTGGGGTAAGCAGTCAGCAGCCCAGAGTACAGCCTACAGCCCTAACCTGCAGCACCCACAGGAAACACAAGGTCACCCCCAGCTCTGCAAGCAGCAGGGCTGGAGGGGATGGAGCTGCAGAGCACAGCCCCACACGGGAGGAAGTTGAGCTGGACCTGCCATCCTCCTGCTGCAAGGCTGAGGCTAAAGACATCCCTAAACACAAGGGTTGGTGCTTTCTCTTCTTAGAGACCTGCACAGCCCATTCTCTGGCCAGCATCCAGTTACTTAGATGAAGGCAAAAACTAAGCTGCCCTTCTAGTTTTAAAAGGAAGCCTGAGAATGGAAACACTGCCTGCTCTGAAAGCCAAACTGAACACCCCAAATTCAAAGTGTATTATTTTAAACCCAGATTTTTCTGGTCACCCATCCAAGGGGTGCCATGAATGATGATTTGTGAACATTCAGCATCAACTCCAGGTTCCCAAGCTCTACCTGGGCTGGAGGACAACCCAAGTCACCAGAGCAGTGGGACACCCAACTCAGGCAGGTCCTGATGTGGTGGGACTGCCCTCACTGCCTCACAGAGGCAGGGCATGCACTCTCCCAATGCTCAGTGACACTGGCCAGAGGCTGGACACGTGGACTTCTGGCAGGCAGGGTGATGGGTGAGAGAGGAGCTGATGAGCAGAAGCAAGGACATGCTGTGTTTCTTGGAAAGCTTACCTGGGACTTTCCCTTTGCTCACAGCAAGAAGCAGCCTGGGAAGGTCTGGGACAGGCTCTGGGTTTTGCAGCCAGGTTCTGGGGTGCATCTGGGCTCCCTAGGGCCTCAGGATGGGCCACAGGGTTCAGGTCTCCAGCTAAAATCCCTGTAATGCAGCCAAGTGCCTCGTTCCCAGGAAAAGCAGCCATTCCCAGGGAAGGAATCACCAGGTACCTCCTGCTGGAAACAGCTCAGCTTTGGCCCATGTCCCCTTCCAAAGTGTCCCCTCCCCTCCACATCCAGTCTCCAGTGTCCCTCCAGACTCTATTTCCTACCCTCTCTCCTGTTTGTGGTCCCTCCTCCCTGCAACCCACTGACAGACCTAGTGAAGCCAGGTTTGTGTTCAGTGTTCATCCAACTGGTTGCTGCCTTGTGTGGACACTGGGAAAATAAAATTTATGACCACCTCCTTGGAGGAGACTGCTGGCTGGCCTTCTTCAAGCACCCAGCACAACCTCTCCCCTGTGAGCTTTGTGTGATGAGCAGTTTTCAGGGAAGCATCCAGCTCTGCCTGTCTCCCACAGGCAAAGCACTAACACTCCTCTCCATCTGCTACCCCTCTCCCAGTTGCCCTGTTGGATCTCTTTCCTACTCAATGGGACAGGTTGCTGACATCTTTCTCAAGACCAGCTTGTTGTGTCCCCCTTTTCCCATGTTCATTCCTTCTCAATTCACTTTTGATTTTTTCACCTCCTTTGGCCTTTCACCTAAATATCCCATAAGTCCTGGAGAATTCTCTTATTCAGTCCCCAACACACTCCATAAGAAGCACCCATGATTCCCTCCTTTCTTGGCATGAGTTGCTGGTGAGCAGCTCCTCCATGGGATCCCCCAGCAACAGGGACAGGAACAGGTGGCTTCCTTACCATGCCTTGGAGCTCAGGAGGATAAGGCTGGCCACGTGCCACATCCAGCACTACTCCTCTGAGTCTGGTCACTGCATCAGTTCTAGCCATTAGCCTGCTCTTACAAACAATCACACCTCACCTTTGGGGCCAAAGCTGGGAAGAAAGTAATTCAAATCAAACCTTTGGTTAAAACAAATCACTTTTTTCCAATGAAAGGATTGTGTTTTCATCCAACTGTTCAGCAGAAGAGAAAAAAGCATGTTCAAGACTTTCTGAAACCAAGGAAGTTCCTATTCAAAAAGCAAACTGATCAGAATGAACTCTTTCTTTTTGGTGTTACTTTTGTAGTTCCACATTTAAATGCTGTTAAGGAGTCACAAACACTTTCTAAGCACTAAATTCCCATCCTGGATCACTGTGTCCAGATCCACTTTGATGTGGCATTGCAATGACAAGCGTGACAACCATGGAGCTGCTCCATGGGTGGGACCTGCTCTTAACCCAGCCTCTGAGCACCAGCTCTGGTGACTGGAAAGTGGCATCAGCTGAGCACCAATCTCCTCTCCATGGGCTCATCCTCAAGGACCATCAAGGCTAAATAAGTATCTACATCTAACCCTGCAAGCCGTGGGCTTGAGCAGCCAGTGGTCCTCACTCCTGCTTGAAACCAGTAGTGATGTGTGCACCTCTCACCTATTTCTGCTAGTCTTTGTGTTGTCTGAGGCTGTTTGACCCAGACACATCTTCAGTATTCCTGGCCAGGGCTGCAGCTCCTGCAGCAAAAGGAACTGGTCCAGCTGGCAGTGGGAACAATCAAAATTGTCATTTTAAAAATAATTTTCAATTTGTTCCCTTCTCTGCGCAACTCAGATGGGAGTTAAATTGATTTTTTTACCCTGCCTTTGTTTAAGGTATCCAGCATTTCACTCTCTCTGCATCGCTGGAAGAAACGTATGAAAAGCAGTTCAGCAAACATCTGTGTGAGGAAATGGCTTCAAGTTGCAGCACAGAAGGTTCAGATTACATATAAGGAGAAATTTCTTCACTGAAAGGGTTGTTAAATTTTAGCCCAGGCTGCCCCAGGTGGAGTCACCATCCCTGGAGGGGTTTAAGAAACATTTAGATGCTCTACTTAGGGCCATGGTTTAGTGGCATGGTAGTGCTAGGTATGGTTGGACTTGGTGATCTTAGAGGTCTCTTCCAGTCTTTGTGATTCTGTGATCTTACAGCAACATGCAGAGTGTGGTCTTCTGCTTCAGATGGTGCCCAGAGCCCAATGCTCAGGAAGCACAATGCCAGTAGAACCACTCAGAATCACAAAGCATCCTGCATGGTCATTCCTACCCTACCTCCCAGCCACTGGAGGCTGTGCCACAGCTGCCACTGTCCTCACCATCAGCATCACCCCATGGTCCTTCTGCTGAGTTCTTCTGGGGATGGACAGGGAGGGTTAGGTGACAGACCAAATCACCAGCACTGCAGTGCCAATGTAGTTCCAGTCATCCCTGCAGAAACAAAGGGATAGGAAACAGATGCTACTGGGCAGGGGCGTGGACCTGGAAGAGCTTGGGATTTCCCCATGATGACCCTTTTGGTGACAATCAAATTGCATGGAAACCATTGTTAGGGGTACTACTGAACCAGTCTGAAAGCCCAGGCCACACACAGGCTGTGGGTAGGTTGCTGCAACCACACAGCATACCTTCAGCCTCTCACTGACATGGTCTGAGAGGTCCCCAAAGACGTGATCTTCCCCTCACTGGTACCACCAGTTCACTTGCCTTTGCATCCAGCCTCTGCTGGTGTAACACACCACAACCTCAAGCTCTGCCAGGCCCCAGAGGCCTGTCCTCCCCACCTTGTCCCCTCCCTAGTCTGCAGCATAAACTAGGTCTGAAACTGGAGTCAAACCACTGCAACTGGCCCAGACCATCACCCCTCCAACACAACTTCCAACTGATGCCTAACTGATGACCTTAAGCAGGGCACCTAGGCCCAGGGATGGGGGTGGAGGCTACAGGTGAGGCTAGTCAGGGCTGTTAAGGTTTATTAGTGTTTTCAGAGCCCTGACAAGGATAGTACATGGAAGTTTTCATATTGTCTTGGGGAAATAAGGCTTCAACCAAAGGTTTATGGACTTTTCTTTTCTTGGAGGAATGTGCAGCCACTCTCCTAGGTGGATGCCTTCATGCCCACTGTGCAAAGCAGATGTAAGTTGGGGGGGTGGGGGGGGAGCAGTAGCTCTGTGCCTAGGAGCAGGCATCTCAAGTGGGTGGAGGTGGGGAAGGAAGGAGAAGGATGATCTGGGTGACTATGGTGACAACATGGCTTGAAAGAGGGCACATCAGCTCTGGTTCCAGGGATGGGACTGCCCAGGGACCACACAGCCCCTGGGGATGCTGGGGTGCAGATGTGCCTCCCTGAGGTGGAACCTCCCCCTGGATGTGGCCACCTGGACCTCCACAAGTCATGCACACAATGGTGGATGTTTTGAGGGAAGTTCAGAAGAACACAAAACTTCTGCTTTGGGGCCTGTTTACCATTCTGACTACAAATGTTTGTTGGATGAAGAGCACACTCCCAGAGGTATGTGCCTAATGGATCTCGAGGAGCCACTGTCTCTTTGCTGATGGCTTCTGAAGAAGCTCTGCTATTCAACCATTGAAAGAACATGAACAGAGACTTCACAAAGGCCTAGTTCAAATATAGCCAAAAATTAATGAATTTATATGGTATCCTGCCTACAGGATGCGTTCATTTAGCCAGACAGCACTCAAGGCTTTAAGAGCTGGTACCACACAAGGTGGACAGAATGAAAGCAAAGGAGAGCAAACACAGGAGAGATTTCTAAGTGCCCCTGACATTTGTTCAAATACTTTATTTCAATCAACTTAAAAGGGAAACATAAAGCTGAAGTTGCTTCTAGGAAAGGGCATGAAATTGAAAACCACCTAATGCACTGAGAGCGATTCTGAGGAGCTGAGCAGCAGCTGTGTGCTGCAGGCAGGGCACAAGCAGCCCCACCAAGGCCATCCTGGTGCTCCTCCAAGGGGGATCTGTTTCCTAAGAGGATTTCATGTTGTCTTGTCTGTGGAAGAGAAGCCACTCCAAAAAACCCAGTGCCTGAATGATGCTGGGACAGTTTCATCTGCACAAACTAAGTAATATCTTATGAGGAGCAGCTGAGGGAACTGGGCTTGGTTAGTCTGGAGAAGAGAAGGCTCAGGGGAGACATTCTCACTTTCTCCAACTCTCTGAAAGAAGGTTGTAGACAGATGGCTTCAAGTTGCAGCAGGGGAGGTTTAGATTAGATATACGGAGAAATTTCTTTCCTGAAAGGGTTGTTAAGTCTTGTTCCAGGCTGCCCTGGGAGGTGGTGGAGTCACCATCCCTGGAGGGGTTTAAGAAACATTTANCAAGGGTTGTTAAGTCCTGGCCCAGGCTGCCCTGGGAGGTGGTGGAGTCACCATCCCTGGAGGGGTTTAAGAAACATTTAGATGTTTTACTTTAGGACATGGTTTAGTGGTATGTTAGTGCTAGCTATGGTTGGACTTGATAATCTTAGAGGTTCCTTCCAAGCTTTTGTTCAGGGAAGGGATCACACAGGGCAGAGGAACCTGCCTTTCAGGAGAACATCCAGCATTCAAGGCTCATCTTCAATTCATTTTAGAAACATCACGAACGATTGGGGGGGGGGGGGGGGGGGGGGGGAAAAAAAAAAAGAAACAAAAACACGAAACAGTATCCTTTTCAACAGTNAGGGAAAAGACTAGAAATATCATCTCAGGAAAGGTGTGAAATTCTACTTCAGCACTAAAAATTCCTCTTTGCAACTCTCAGCCTCTTTCAGTTGAGCCAGGAGCAGTGTGTGATGTCCTTTCCAGGTTTACTTTCCTGGGCAAAACCTTCTGGTGCTACTCTAAAGTAAGATTTGTCAAAAGCTGCTCCCACTCCCACCCCAGCCCCTGCACATCCTGCAGCAAGGCAGGTGCTGGGCTCTCCTGGTGCCCCCAGAGCATCAATCAGCAGCACCATGGGGATATTTAGGGGGGGAAGCAGATATGGGACAAAGTGATATTTATGGTCTGGTTTCCAGAGAAAGTTGTGGTATTTTTGGTTTGAAAAACAGAAAAACAGCAAGCTGAAGAAGAAGGAGGAGGCTCTTTGTGAGCACCTTCAGTACAGTGCTCTGGGGGGTAAAAAATATGTTCAGCAATGTAATTTGCTTCTAGCAACAGAAGGAAAAGGTGAAGCTATTGATTTATCATTAGTTTATATTTGTTTTCCTCTTTTTTTACATTCATTAGCTCACAGGGTTTCTTTCCTCTGTGAGCTGCCTCTGACAGTATTCAACACATTTAGCATTTCTTTAACTATGTAAATATAAGATCTGTATGTGTAAACACACAGGCATAAATAAAATGGTAATGATGAGTATATCTAGGGTTGTGTATACATAAAAGCTAAATTATCTCCAATTTATCCAGCATGCTTTATGTCTCCTACATGCATCCCAAGCCAGTATTCTGTTCCTAAGTACATATAGTCTTCATGTTCATAGAATCATAGAATCCTAGAATGGGCAGGTTGGAAGGGACCCTAAAGATAATCTAGTTCCAACCTCCCCACACTGAGCAGGGATGCCAATCACTAGACCAGGTCACCCAGGGCTGCATCCAGCCTGGCCTTGAACACTGCCAGGGATGGAGCANGTCTGTACTCATGTCTAGGGTTACTCCTACCCAAATGCAGGACCTTGCATTTTGACTTATTAAAATTCATTTTATTCTCTTGGGCCCACTCTTCAAGTTTATGTTCATATGGAAATGACACCTATGAGAAATACAGAAAAGAGACTAAACAGAGCTTCTGCTGGGTAACTCACTCCCTAATTCCTTCATTTCTTTGGACTTGTTCCTCAGAGCAAGCAATGGGAGATCCATAAGTAACTCTGCACACATTTCTTTCAGCTCCTTGTTTCGCTGGTTTTGGTGTGGTTTGTGTCAGAGGCACCTGAGCTGGCAGCAGAGGAGTGAGTAATTCTCTCAGGAGCATCTCTGCTGCTGGTGCTTCAGTCCTGATCCAGAGCAAAGTTTGGAATTACCAGTAGTGAAAACAAGGCAGCACCAAACAAGGTGAGGGCTGAGAGGAAGGAAACCATCTCAGGGAGACCTGGAGCTGAGTTTGCTCTGAACACCAGACCAATGGAGGCAATCCAGCTGTGTACAGAATGTCCTGCTGGCCCAACCACAGCATCCCAAGGACCTTCCCCCTTTCCCCATGCACACAGTTAATCCTGGCTAACACTGAACATTCTCTGGCTCTTAGAAAAGAAATGCAGATGAGAAAATTCTCCATCCTTGTTAAAAATCCTGACACTGCTCAGCAGTACCCCAGGACCCAAACTGTCTTCCAAAGGGTGAAGTCCTTGAGTCACCATGATCTCTGCTGCCACCTCTACTCTTTGCGCATCTCCCAGGAAGTTTTTGCTGGGGCAAGGACAAAAGGTCCTCCCAGAAAGGCTGGCCCATGCCCTGGGGTGTTTTGTAAGCACTATCAAACAGAGCTCCAAAGAGCCAACTGCTGCTGGTTGAATAAGGCACAAGAGCCAGGAAAATCAAAGGGTTTGATGCATGAGCAGGACAAGCTCCCAAATTGCTGCTTATCGTGACTGATGTCAAGATAAAGCAGTGCTCCAGGCAGACCAAAGCTCTGAGAACCCTTGCTCTACCAACTCAGATGGTGCAGGAGCATCCTTGGGGAAGGGGCTTACTGTGTGGGCAGAAAGGGCAGCTCTGAGGGGGTGTGTGTGTTGGGGTGTATCTCTGGTGAGCCCAGCTCCCAGGTAAATGCCTTTTGTCAGCCATTAGATGAGATTCACCTCCCGGAACGGCTGCCCCAGGCTGCAGGGAGGATCAATGGGAGGAGGGAAGTGTCACCAGCCTCACTTTCTTCTCAGTTAATGTGATGTGAAACTTCGACCAGTTCGCAGAGAGCATCCTGGGCGCAGGAGGGATGCGACTTGCCGAGGCTCCGCGGGATGAGAGCTCCCCCTGCAGCGCTCGGGGAGAGCCGACAGACGAGCGCCGGACAGACCCCGACAGCCAGCTCCAGACAGCCCAGGGCAGACAGACCCCTCCAGACAGCCCCAGCCCTCCCAGGGGAGAGCTGAGCTGAATCTGTCCTCTGAAAGCCAAGAAATGCCTCCTGCAGCCAGCGCTGCTCCAGCTCCAGCTGCAGGCTCAGAAGGAGCTCCCAGAGGGGCTGCAGTGCTTGGAGGGACCCTGAGTCCTCCTCTCCCTGTTCACTGCATCTCCCACCTCAGTCCGGATCGAGTCTGGGGATGATGGTTTAAACTAAAAGAAGGAGATTTAGACTAGCGAGAAGGAATTTCTATTTTGTGCTGGGGGTGGTGAAACCCTGGCCCAGGTTGCCCCATCCCGGAACCATTCCAGGTCAGGTTATGTGGGGCTCTGAGCAACCTGATCTAGTTGCAGATGTCCCTGCTGACTGCAGGGGAGTTGGTCTAGATGACCTGGAGAGGTCCCTTCCAACTTAAACTCTTCTGTGATTCTATGAAATTTTGGGTTTGTGTTTCTTTCTCCTGGCCCTGTACATGGGGTGTCCAGAGTCTCCCAGGAATGCCCTTAGCCAGGGAGAAGCTAACACTCAGGCTGCAGGTTGAATAATAACAACTAATTAGCAGTAAAATAGTAGAACTTTTAAAGATAAGTCCTGTATCCTGGACTAGATGACCTCTAAAGGTCCCTTCCAACCCAAACCATTCTGAGTCTGTGATTCTAAGTCCAGATTTGAGCCAGCCCTGCCAGCTCCATCACCCAGCAGCACTCAGGGGAGAGCCACAGCTGGAGCCACCAACTCTGCTGGGGTGTCCCTGCAGTGGGAGGGTGGCAGGGGGACCAAGCAAGTCCCTACATCCCCTGCTTCCACCAGCCCCCAGCATCTGGCTCTCACCTTTCTGCTCCCAGAGACAGTCAGAAATCCTTTACAAACTGCATTTATTTTGCACCTTGTGCCTATAGGTCTAATAGATGGGGGACGGGGGGGGAACCCAACATTTTGGGTCTCTTGAAAGAACTGCTTCCTAATTGTCAGTGCCCTGGGAGCATGGTGGTTGGAGAGCCACACTCCATGCCACTGCTGGTGGCTTTGGATGCAGTTTTGGAGGCACTCTCTAATGGAGCACTGAGGTATTTATCTCTCTGATGGGTTGTACTGGGCATTAATGCTGTCCTGGAGCCAAGAACTCCTGCTTTTAGGTTAAAATCACATAGACATCAGTGCCACTTCACGAGGGAAAAGGGGAGGCTGAGGATGCTGAAAAGCACCTTCTGTGTGACCCAGAGCAAACCCCCCTTAGGCTGCAGGATACAGAGGTGGGGCTCAAGCCCAGGTTGATGGGCTTATAGGGCTGGGATTCACCAGTTCCCTGACCTAGCATTTGGGTGAGAATATGAGCAAAGCCTGGCTAAGCCCCACCAGCAGAGCTGGGGTGCTACACTGTCCCAGAGTGACACTGCCAGGGGCTCTGAGGCAACTTGCACTGCTCATGTTCATGCTAAACAGTAGTCCCCAAGTCCTGCATTTATCTGTAGGTCTCAGGAGCCCTTACTTCCTTCAAGATGTCTGTAGAGATGACTTCTCCCTACTGTGAGGAGCCCATGCAGGATGTTCTCTCGGAAGCAGATAATGAACCATGCTCCCAGAGACAGAGCTCTGCCAGGAGCACAGAGTGCAAGCAGCATCCAGGAATGCCAGCTCCCTTCCCTCAGTGCCCAGGAGGATCCAGATATATTTCTAAGCACTTTCTAGGAGAGGTTTCCTAGGACAAGTGCTACCAATCCACCCTGGGTGGGTGTGAGCATGAAAAGGGACTTCAAGGTTCAACACAGTCACTATGGAGAAGGAGAAGGGGGACATAGTTAAAGCAAGATCAGCTTTTGGTGGCATCCCAGCAGGCAGAGAAGTTACAGCAGGGATAATGCAGCCTAAGGACCCTTCCAGCCCACAGGGAATTTGCATGTCTTTCCCAGCCTAAGGACCCTTCCAGCCCACAGGGAATTTGCATGTCTTTCCCAGGCAAAGGTGAGGTTACCTCCATCACAAATTGCTAAGGATGCTGCAGAAACCTTACTGGCCAGGGGGACCAGAGGAAACATGAAGTGTTAGTGGTTTCTTCCAGTGGGTGTATGGTTGTGGATGTAACCACAGCAGGGAGATGATGGCTGGGGAGGAGGGGGACAGTGAGATGCCCACGGGAGGGTCCCCATGGGCCCTTATCCTCCAGAGCCCTGGATGTACTCTTTGTTGGAGACTCACAAAAAATGTGTAGTTTGACCCCATCCCTTCCTGGGCTCATCTGAGCAGCTCCCTTAGCCATGGCAGGAGAGACACCAAGCCAAAACTCCATCTTTAGCAGGACAGGGTGACAGAGACATGCTGGAAGAGAGAGAGAGAGTGACCCAATCAGTGCATCCAAGATGGAGAGGACCAAAAGCAGGAGCATCCCTAGGCAGCTGCCATCACCAGCCAGGCACAGCACACGCTGAGCCCCCCACCCCCTGCTTTCACCAGGGCTGGGGGAACCTCACTGGCAGAGGGGCTGCTACCCTTCAGCACAAGCCATGACCTCCCTGAAGCTCCTGCCAGGCTGCAAAGTGGAGGCAGAGCCAGGGGGGGCAAGGGCAATTAGCCCCTAAGCTCCTCTGCCACCAGAACTCCTGGTCCTCTATTTTGGGGTCAATTTTTTTTCCCTTTTTCTCTCCCTTCCTGGGCCAACTTCCCTGCTCCATTCTGCAGAGAACACCAGAGGAAAGGACTCAGGCCAGGATGCCCCAAGGGGGGATTTCACCCCACACCTCAGTGCTGCCAGCAGGCACAACCCAAGGATGGACCAGATGAAACAGCTCAAAAGCCAGTGAGAGCCATGAAATAGCCTCAACTGTGAACAGTCCCCAGAGCTCCTGGGCTCCTGTGCCTGCCAGCACCTCCATGGATGGTCCTGCAACAACCCAGACACAAGGCAAGAGATGGCCCTTGTGTGGGAGTGCCAGGACCAGGGGCATGCTCCACACCCAGAGCAGCACAGATTCCAGAGGGGATCCCACCCTGGGCAGGATACAGAGCAGTGCCTGCTGCAGGGTGGACAGCTGGACTTTTCCACTGAGCTGCTCACTCCTTGCTTCTTGCTGGGTATCCTAGTGGGGGAAATAGAGATTTTTTTCATCCTCCCCCTTTCTTCCAAGCTTTCTGCAAACCCTAACACATCCAGTTTTTACCATGAGTGAAATGCTGCCTTGCCAGCACCAGTTCTTGGCTTACTTACAAAATCCAAACCCAAAAAAATTCAGCCAATGGATGCTAGTTTTCCACAATTTTCTCTTGGCCAAAACCTGGAAGCCTTCCCACCAAACTGCTGCAGCTCCGTGGCACACAACTGGCTGGCATCTGGCTGGCACATGTGCCCTGCAGCCAGGGATGCATGGTGGGCTGTGATGCCACAAGGATGCTCAGTGCCTACTGCAGCTGGGCCTTTGGTTTTGGCTTCTGCTGCCAGACCTCAGCAGGGCTCCCCCAGGGCTCCCCTACATCCCACAGCACCCATCATTCCCAGCCTTTGGCACCAAACCTGCATCACAGAATCACAGAATTGTCAGGGTTGGAAGGGGCCTTCAAGCTCCTCTAGCCCCAACCCCTGTGCCTGCCCTGGGCAGGGACACCTGGCACTAGAGCAGCTTGCTCCCAGCCCCAGCCAGCCTGGCCTGCAACACTGCCAGGGCTGGGGCTGCCACCACCTCTCTGGGCAACCTGGCACAGTGGCTCAGCACCCTCCTGGGGAACAACTTCTGCCTCATGTCTAATCTAAATCTACTCTCCTTTAGTTTGGGTCCATTCCCCCTAGTCCTAGCACTACCTGACATACTAAAAAGTCCTTCCCCAGCTTTCCTGTAGCCCCTGCAGATACTGGAAGGCCACAAGAAGGACTCCTCAAAGCCTTCTCTCCTCCAGACTGAGTAACATTACTCTAGGTATACATGTTGAGGTTCACCTCCTCAGCATGGTGCTCTCTGACCTATGTGCATGGGAGCACACTGGAGCTGGAGGCAGCTGAGTCCTGGACATGACCATGGGATGCTTCCCCATCCTCCTGGTGGCTCTGTATCCCCCTCCCTACCTGCAGCAGGCTGCAGAAGGGCCAGGATCACTCTCTGGACCCTTCCAGCTCATTCTTCACTCTGCTGCCCAATATTTCATCATCCACCTCAGCCAAAGGTATATTTCCCTTTTAAGAGCTCTCCTAGAATAATATATATTTTTATTCTGGTGGCAGTGAGGGCTCCTGTTGCCATGGCTACATGCCCTTTGCTGGAGCAGGAGCTTGCTGGGGGCTGGAAATTCTGCTGCTTTTCCTCATCTGCAGGCTTGGCTTTTTTTGGTATTTATTCCCATTCTCATCTGAAACAACAGGTCATTCCTATTGCATATGGATATGTCACCAGCACAGCAAAGCCTCCTGAAACAGCCTTCTGCTTTCAAAGGGGGAAAAAGCTCCCATATAGCATTGATAATATATAGCATAACAAAACCATGGAAACCCTGCAAAGGTCTCATCTGTATCTCCCCACATTATACACAAAATCTTATCTCTGGCTTCAGGACTCTGAATGAGGGTTACAAAACCAAGTCAAATTTGATGTGGTTTTCATGCTGTTGCTGTAAAACAAACCCCTTTCTTCTGGCTATCAATTCAGCTGTCCTCAGGTCCTGAGCCCCTGGAAACCTCATCTAGCTGAGAAGACAGAGGGAGAGATCAAATGGATATATTAGATAGATAGACACATAAACAGACAGACAGATAGATAGATGGATAGACAGACAGATAGACAGATTCAAAAGCTTTAAAAGGAAATGCCTGAAGTGAGATGTTAGCAGCTTGAATTGAACAGTTAATACAAACTGGCATCAGCAGACACTGATTCTTACTGGGTCCCAAGATTACAGCTGGGTGGGAGATGGTTCCCATGGTGTCCTCAAGCCCCACTGAAGCCCTTGACCCTGCAGAAGGTGCACCAGGCTGTGCCCAGGCACAAGCTCCAGCTCTCTGCAGCATCCACAGCCTCCAGGCTCACCAAAGAGATGAGAGGGGATGAAAACTTGGGTGTACATCAGTGTGTTTCACCCCAGAGGGTTCAGAAGGCTTCTGGGGGATTCTCTGCTGTGGTGGCCAGGACCCAGGGCCTTCCTAGGCAATGTCAGCCAGGAAGGAAAGGCTGCTCAGAGCCCCTGAGGAGCACACAGAGGGCTCTGGGAAGGGTCATGGAGCTCCTGGAGAGCGTGTGATGGCAGGGGAGCAGCAATTGGGAAAGGGAAATAGGGCCTAGCCCTGTGGAGAAATGAGGATTCCCTCTCCTGGTGGTAAGAAACCAATTAAAAGGTGTTTTATATCCCCACCCAAGCCTTGTGGGAACATCAGCACTGCTGGAAGTGAAGACATGGAGAGGTCAAGGGATGCCCCAGCAGTGCCAAGGAGATGGACAAAAAGCTCCAGCTGACCTAGGGCATCCCATCTGGCACAGCATCTCCCTGCCTACACAAACCAGCTCTGTCCCCCCCAAGATGAGCAGATTCCCACCTGAGGATGTGGCTGAACACCTCTGCCATTGGCTGCCCAGCAGCACTTCTGGGCAGAGTCTCCTTGAGAATGTCACACATGAGAACATCTCCCACCACAATCTGATTTACCTCTAACACGGGCAAGAAAAGACTTCTCCATGAGTCACAACCACAGGATCTCCTGAGTTGGAAGCACACATAAGGATCATCAAGTCCAGCTCGTGTCTATGCACAGGACAACCCCAAAGTCACACCATGTGTCTAAGAGCATTGTTCAGCATCTTGAGCTCAGTGAGAGTTGCTGCCATGACAGCACCCAGACTTCTCCATCTCCTCCATCTCACTGCTGCACCCTGCCTGCCCCTTCCTTCCACCACCACTGCCAAGCAATGCCTGAGCAGAGCTGAAGGCTACAAGAACATCTTGTTCCTCTGAGCAAAATCTTTCTGTGTCTGGCTACTTTGGGAAATGTTCTTTGATGCAAAGCTGCTGCTGATCTTGCTTCTCATGCAAAATCCTAATGGGATGTCCCCATCCAGGAGAACAACTCAGTTAGTCCTTCAGAAAAGCAGCACATGGAGCAATGCTGGGAAAATAAGGCAATAACAAGTGTTTTGGACAACTCATGCTCTGTTTTCTATAATGTAAATGTATATATTTCTTCAAACATCACATAGCACGAGAGGAAATGGCTTCAAGTTGCACAAAGGGAGGTTTAGGTTGGAACAATTTCTTCCCCATAAGGGTTGTCAAGGCCTGGCCCAGGCTGCCTGGGCTAATAGTGGGGTCACCATCTCTGGAGGGGTTTGAAAAGCTGTGGAGATGTGGTGCTGAGGGACATGGTTTAGTGGTGACCTGGCAGTGCTGCTTAATGGTTGGACTCGATGATCTTAAAGGTCTCTTCCAACTGAAATGATTCAATGATTCTGTGTATTAGCAAAGAAAGAGAAGAGTCAGAATTCAGCCAGTTGGGGCTGAGTATTTTGGACTGCTTAAGCCTGTTCATGGCACGAGGATGTTCCTGGGCAGGGTGGATGGAGGGTGAGCTTTGCTGCCTCAGTTTGCAGCCCATCTGGTTTTGCTGCTGTTTGCAGGAGGCAGGAGGAGTGCTGAATTTTGTGAGCAGCAGCATGGGAAACCTTGTCCAGACATTTTTTAATGGTTTTAACTTCATCAAGTGTCTCAAGTGGGAAGTTATCACATAGGAGAAGACACAGCCACAGCATGAGACCAAGCCAGGACAGCCACAGTGGGATGGGGGCAGGATCTGGAGGTTCCCAGGGGTGTTTTGGCTCTTGGCACATGCTGACATCCCATCAGCCTTCAATCCTCACCAGGATAACACTGTTAAATGCCCAGGGCTTAGTTCCTCCAGAGATGGGGCTGGAAAAGCCCACTCCTGCCCAGGGTCATGAGCAGGGACAGCACAGCCAAGTAGCTGCCATGAGGCACATTGGGGCCGTGGAGGCACAGCAGGGAAGCACCAAGGATGCATCAAGGGATGCACTGAGCGCTTGCTTTCCAGGCAAGGATAGAGCCAGGACTGAATGAGAGAAAACATCCTCATTGCTGCCTTGGATCTTTAACATTTAATGTAGCTTCCTCCCTCCTACAGAGCTCCTGCCTGGCTAAGATTACTCCTGTTTACACTCATCAAATGCTAAACACAGTTTCCCTTCTCCTTCAACAGGAGATGTCCGTGGGATCTCCAGCTCTGGCAAGCTGCACTACCTCCAGATGAATATTGGCTTTTGACTGACAAATGCTCCAGTACAAATAGCAGGCAGTGGGATGGGGGCTGGGGCAGCCAGCTGAAGGGGGCTGGCATGCCTGTTAGCCAGCAAATGAGTTCTTGGATTCCCCTTCCCCACAGCATGCTATCTGCTTGGAAATTTTCATTTGGTGTCTCTAGCTGGAGAACCAATTGTAAATGTCAGCACTGAGCACTCAGATGTAAGTGTTAGGTTGTCTTGTTTGATTATGGCACCGAAAGGTCAGAGCTGACTAATGGGAAGTACAAGGTGGTACCAGGAGGGAAACAGTGTTGTGCCCTGGGTGAGCAAACACCTGGGGACAACCTAATCACTCTTCCCACAGCATCTCTCTCTCCCCTCTCCAGCTCCTTCATTCAAGGCTGTTTTCCGAGTCTTATGACCTGGAGAAGCCATTTCTGGGGAGAATTCCTGCCAGGGAAGCTGGCAGCAGTGGTTTTCCCCACAGAGGAAAAGGAGAGCTCACCTCACCATGGCCTGACCAGATCTGCTCCCAAAGGGCAAGGGGCAGCACGAGAGCTGGGCTGCTGCCAAGCCCACTGCCATCACCTGCTTCTCTCTGCACATGGCTCAGGCTGACATCAAAGTGCTTTGGGTGCCAATGTCTCTGTACCTCCACTTCTATCCCCATTTTACCCTCCTCTGGCAACCAGCATCGTAGAGAGCAAAACATGACTTTTTTCCTCCTCCTTTCTCATTTGCCATCGCTTTCCTGACATTCACAGCACCTTTAAAATCCCCTTTCCCTGAGCACTTTCAGTCACAGTAGCCAAATAAAACTACAGTTGCCCTGAAGTGACTCTGCTGAGGAAATCTGCTTTTCTCTCAGCCCATTGCCATCACTCCAGCTCTATAAGCCAAGCTCATTACATTTATTTGAAAGCCCCTTTCAGAAATATTAGTCCTTCAGCCATAGAAGTGCCTAGCAGAATGAATCCCTGATGAGCTGTTATTCCTCCCTGGGGATCAGTGTGGTGTGATCCGAGCAGGAGCACTCATCACTCTGTAGAGATGCCATCTGCACCAAGAACTGGTCCCCACTGCCAACCCCAAAACCTTCCCTGGACAGAGATATTCAGTGCCAGTCCTGGATGTTTGGATGTTTCTGGACATTTACATCACTAAAAGAATTGGGAATTCTAGGGAAAGCAGGAGCTGAGGAGATAATTGCAACATGTTTCCCCGAGACTTTGGAGTCTCTGATGAGCACTGGGCTTGAGCTTCTGGCACCAGCCTGGGAAATATCCACTGTCCCTGGGATGCTCACACCACCTCTCTGGAGATCTTCCAAGGAATGCTGGATTTATGGAGAGATCTCCAGCTGCAACAGGCTCCTCATGGAGAGACAGATTCTATCCTCTTTCTGAGTGCTTTATGTTACAAGGTCCCTAGAGGATAATTTGTCTTATTCACAAGCCCCTTTGCAAGAGCATCATCAGGGAAAGGGTCCTAGGACCTTGGGTCTAGGGCACAAACCTTCTGAGGAGCAGCTGAGAGAACCAGGGTTGTTTAGTCTGGAGAAGAAGAGACTCAGGGAAGACCTTCTCGCTCTCCACAACTCCAGCCTCCAAAGGAGTGGGCTGGTCTCTTAACTCATGTGACTAGCAATAGGACAAGAGGAAATGGCCTCAGGTTCTGCCAGTGGAGGTTCAGGTTGGATATTAGGAACAATTTCTTCCCTGAAAGAGTAGTTAGGCATTAGAACTGGCTGCCCTGAGCAGTGGTGGAGTCACCATTCCTGGAGGTCTTCAAAACACATCTAGACATGACACTTGGACATGGTTCAGTGGCATGGGGGTGTTGGGTTGATAGTTGGACTTGATGATCTTAGAGGTCTTTTCCAATCCTAAATGATTCTATGATTAATCAGAGGATGGTGCCAGAAGGGTGAAGAAGCTGAGAAACCACCATAAAATAGACAAGGGGGGGGGGGAAATCCTCACCTTATCATCATTATCAAATGCAAAGAAATCAAAGAAAAGAAACCTCCACCTCCCACTGGAGCTGTTCCTCTCCAAGCCCTGGCACAGAGTGGGATGGTCTGGCTGCACTGTGCTGCTTCAGCCAAGGTACTTTGTGGTCTATAAGATTAATAGGAAACCTGCTCTGGATTGGGAGTGATTCCCTCTTTAATTGGAATGAACCTAAAGAGTAATGGCAGGACAGGAAGAGGAAGGTAAACTGCAGTAATAATGTGTTACCTTGTGCAGACATGCTTTTGATCATAGAAAAATATACCATCTGTTTCTGAACTACTTGTATTGATTTAACAGTTAGTAAGAGGGGTTGGCTTTTCTTTTTTCTTGTTTTTTTTTCTTTTGCAAATCCATTTTGCAAGGTCTCCTGGAAATCTGACAGTTATGTGCAATAAAAAGTAAGGGCTCATTCACCAGAAAAGATCATTGCTGCCAGCCTGGGGCTCTGAGCAGGGGGGAACTGACCATAGCCACATGGGCTCCTCTCCAGCACCCTGTCCCACTAGCAGCTGAGCAGCTGAGTCCTCATGTGCCCTGTAAAAACTATTGCTTTTTGCCAAGGAAGTTGTCCCTGTGCTTTCATCCTGATCAAACCACATGCTCCTAGCTGCCCTTGTAGCTCTGCATTTTTATTGCATTTCCTCCCATTTTTTCCAGCTCCTGCTCTGCTTCTCCCTGGCTAAGGGCATTCCTGGGAGACCCTAAGCTCCCTGATGTACAGGGCCAGGACAAAAAGCCAAGAAACCAAAATTTCATAGAATCATAGAATGGTTTGGGTTGGAAGGGACCTTGGAAGGTCATCTAGGTACAACCCCTCTGCAGTGAACAGGGACATCCCCAACTAGATCAGGTTGCTCAAAGCCCCAAACAACCTGACCTGGAATGGTTCCAGAGATGGGACATCTACCACCTCTCTGGCCGACCTGGGCCAGTGTCTTAGCAGTCTCAGTGTAAAAAATGTCCTCCATCTATCTAGCCTAAATCTCCCTCTTTTAGTTTAAAACCATCACCCCTTGTACTGTCACAACAGGTCCTGTTAAAAACTCTCCCCATCTTTCTTATAGACCCTTTAAGTACTGAAAGGCTGTCAGAAGGTCTCCTGGAGCCTTCTCTTCTCCAGGCTGAACTACCCCAACTCTCTCAGCCTGTCCTCACAGCAAAGGGGATCCAGGCTGCAGATCATTTCTGTGACCTTCTCCACCAGGTCCCTGTCTCTCTGTGCTGAGGGCTCCAGAGCTGCCCCAGCACTGCAGCTGAGCTCTCCCCAGAGCAGAGCAGAGGCACAATCCCCTCCCTGTCCTGCTGCTGGGGATGAGCCCAGGACATGGTTGGCTCCTGGGCTGTGAGCACACATTGCTTGGTCATGTCCAGTTTTTCTCCCACCAGTACCCCCAAGTCCTTCTCCACAGAGCTGCTCTCCATCCCTGTGTTGATAGTGAAGATTGTCCTGACCCAGGTGCAGTACCTTGCACTTGGCTTTGTTGAACCCCATGAGGTTCACATAGGCCAACTTCTCAAGCTCACTGTCACTGTGCAGCAATGCAAACATGGCCCTTTCCCATCCTCCTGTGCCTGTGCAGGTGCAGACACTGTGCCAAGAGCTCTGTTCCCACTGCTGCCCAGGAGCCTGGGCCAGAACATCTCACAGCCTGGTAGGAGCAACGTTGGCAAATCCCACCTCTCATTAAACCACAGCAACAGCTCCTGGCACCAGTGCAACACCTTCTCCAAGGAGAAGGGGGACTACTATTCGCATGACAGCTCTCCTCAAGCTCCTGCAGAGTCCTCAGGGACCAATGTCCAGACACAGCCTTAGTGCTTCACACTGGCCATGTGTGAGGACAGGCTACATTGCTGGAGAGCAGCCAGATCCAGGAGGTTTTCTGGGGGAACTTGGCTACTTCTTTGCATACAATTCCCTGAAAGGAGTTTGGACTGAGGTGGGGGTTGGTCTCCTCTCCCAGGTTACCAGTCATAGGCTAAGAGGAAATGGCCTCAAGTTTTACCAGGGGAGGTTTAGATTGAATATTAGGAACAATTTCTTCCCTGCAAGAGTGGTTAGAGGAAATGGCCTCAAGTTTTACCAGGGGAGGTTTAGATTGAATATTAGGAACAATTTCTTCCCTGCAAGAGTGGTTAGGCATTGGCCCATGCTGCCCAGGGCAGGGGTGGAGTCACCATCCCTGGAGGGGTTCAGAAAACGTGTGGATGAGGTACTTAGGGACATGGCATGCAGGCGTTGGGTTGACAGTTGGACTTGATGACTTTAGAGGTCTTTTCCACCTTTAATGAATCTATGATTCTATCATTATTTGTAGCTCACCCACAGCAGCCAGCACTGTAGCATGGCCCCTTGCTGTCAGGAGAGAGAAGTCTTCTTGGTGCCAAGCCCCACAGGAACAGGGAGGCACCCACGGTAGCAGTGGTTATGGTTAATCTGGGAAGCCCTCAGTGCTGCATGTGTTGGACTCTGTGGACACCACATCCAAGCTGCAAGGGCTGTGTTCACTGCCTGACTTTTCCAGCAAGGGTGGCATATGAAAGGAACAACAGTCAAAGCCTCTGCTGCCCCTTCTACTGGAAAAAGGTAAAAAGGAAAACACAACTTCACTGAGCATCCTGAAGGATGAAGCACAAAGTGCTCAAACCCAACCTCTGGTATCACCAGAGCTGGCACAGGCACCAGCGTGTTCCTCTCTGCCATGCCCAGCACAGCACTTAGTGCTTTAGAAGACTCTTTGACATCCCTCCCCAAAGGTCCTCAGCACCCCCAGACCAACTCCATCAACTCACAGCAACATCCCACAGCCTCCAAGCAAACCCCTTCCCTCCCCTGGAAGACAACGCCCTGAGGCACAGCCCAGGTATCACCCACAAACAGACTTTCTACTTGAGAAACCAGGAGACAGATTTTGGCTCCCACTGGTTGTAATCTGCAATGTTTATTTGACCCCCAAAAATAGGCATTTTCGTGCAGAATTCTTTTGGTTCATAAAAGAAGTTAATTCCCAGCAGTCACCTGACAATCCTCCCCCAGAAACTGAGAAATAAAGTGACCCAGGAGTTAGCAAACCCAAAGGAACCATCCAACTCCAACACAGAGAAGTGGTTCCTATCCTTCAGTACAATCCGGAAAAATTTGGCTAGTGGAGCTGATCTGCAGCTCCCACCTCTCAAGCACCTTGGAGCTGGCTTCAGACTCCAGCCCTTGGCTCGTCTGTCTCTCCTGGGACAGACACATGCCCTTGTGCTGCAGGACCTGGGGACTCTCTGGGGGGTCCACACGAGGCAGGCGAGAGCTGCCATGTCGACATCTTTACCCAGGCAATATAAATATAAACCATGGATACAAACAGGTTCTTTGTACACAAAATAGCATCTCAGAAGGCACTGGGGTGATGGCCACATGGCTGCTTGCCACGGGCTCCCACCAGCTTCTCCAGCCACCGCCAGCATCGGAGTGGAGGAAGGATGGGAAGAAGGGAGTGGAGAAGTCCTGGTGCTGCCATCCAAGAGGGATTTCACCCCATTGTTGCGCCAGAATGCCCCAGGAGTGGTTTTACCCAGCCACATGGTGCTTTTCCTTGGTGGAGATGGCATGACCCCATAGGGGCTATGCTCTCCTTGGGATGGCTTGGGGCTGGGTTGGCCTGGAGGGAGGTGCATAGATCGGCTGGGGCTGGGGCTGCTCTGCCCAGCACTCCACTCCATCCTCAGGCCAGCAGCCCCAGCCGGGTCACCTTGGCTGAGAGGAAGGAGTGGATGATGAAGACGATGGTTTTGGGGCAGGAGTGAAGGTCCAATTGCTGCAAGAAAGGAATGGAGGGATATTTGCAACAGGGAGGGCAGTTCCCCAAGCAGCCAGCTTTCTGCTCATGGCAGAGGGAGCAGGGACCGCTCCAAGCCCCCCAGACCCTACCACAGTCTTACTGGGGCCCTGGGAAGGGCCGTGCATTGTGGGGGCTGCATGTGGACAAGGCTGGGTGGATGGGCCACATCTCACAGCCACGTGCCAGGCAGGATGGGTGCTGTGCGCAGGGTGGGTGCTTTGCTCCTCCTCTCCCACCAGAGCATGGGTGGGGATAGTGAGGGTAAAGTCAACTCACAATCTCTCCCTCTGGGCCACCAAAGTCCAGATAGAGCATCTTGGTGCCATCATCGGAAGACATCTGCAGCTTCTCAAAGGGCTGCTGAAGCAGGATGGTCTTGCTGAGCCCAGGCTCGGTGGTGGAGATGCTGAAACCCTTGTCAATGTGGATGGACAGGGTGCAATCTTGCCCCTTCCACGTGCAGGCTGGGGACAGGGACAAGGACAGAGGTGAGACGGTGGCTGCCTGCCCTTCCCACTGGCCTCCCCCAGCCCCCTGCTGACCTGCTGAGACCTCCTGGACCAGCTCGGCCGCACCGTGGGTGCCGTCCACCAGCAGCCGCGTCCACAGCGCCAGGTCGCGGGGACTCTCCAGGCTGAAGAGGTGAGTCTGCACGCCCAGCCGTGTGCCGCTGCGCAGCGCGAATGACAGCTCGGCCTCGTACAGCGCCGAGCCCTTGGCCGGCCCCGAGTGCACCAGCCTGGGGCACCACACCGTGCTCAGCACCGCACTGCTCAGCATCGCACTATGCTCAGCACCCTACCACGCTCAGCACTGCTCCATGCTCAGCACCTTGCACCGCATCGCACCACGCTCAGCATCACATCGCACTACACTCAGCACAGCACTGCACAGTCTAGCACTGTACTCAGCACCGCACCACACCTAACACCGCACCTCGCTCAGCACTGCACTGCACCGCTCAGCACCATATCACACCCAGCACCACACTGCACACAGCAGCGCACCTCGCTCGGCACCGCGTCCCGTCCCGCTCCGCGGGCCCCGGCGGTACTCCCGCAGCAGGCAGGCAGGGGGCGCTGCAGCCCCGCAGGTGCTCCCCGCGCGGAAACCACCCGGACCCAGCAACCTAAGGCTCTGCCACCACCCCCGGACACCGCCACCATCCTTTGGGCTCTGCCACCACCCTTGGATGGCTCTGCCATCATCTCAAAAGCCTCTGCCACCTCCCTAGGAACTCTCTGCATCCACCTCCCAGCCTCTGCCCTGACCTCCAGCCCCTGCCATCACCTCCAGACACCACCACCATCCTAGGGCACTGCCCTGGCCACCAGTTCCTGCCACCACCCTCAGACACTGCCACCCTCCTGGGGCTCAGCCACCACCCCTGGGGCTCCACCCTGAACCCCAGACCCTGCCACCAGTCCGCCATTATCCCCACTTCTCTGTTGACATCCTAGGGCCCTCCCACCACCCCTGGAGCTCTGCCCTGACCCACAGTCCCCACGACCACCCTGGGCCTCTGCCCTGACCCCCAGCCCCTGCCACCACCTCCCATCACTGCCACCACCCTGGGGCTCTGCACTGGCCTCAGCCCCTGCCACCCCCAGTCACTGCCACCGGCCCCTGCGCAGGGACCTACCTGGTGGCAATGAGGGGGTAGTTGTGTATGGGCTTGCCCAGGGCATCACGGCTCTGCGGCAGGCTGCCATACAGCAGCAGCTCCTTCTCGGTGAGGACGGCCAAGAGGTTCCTGGTGCCGGTGCTGGGGAGCTGCAATGGAATGGGGTCAGGGACACTGGCAGCACGGTGGCACGGGGTGGTGTGGTGAGTGGTGTGGGGGTACCTGCTCAGTCAGCCAGCCCACGTGCTTGACATCCCGTCCAGCCACCATGCTGGCACCCACCAGCTGGGCTCGCAGCTCCTCCTTCACCCGAGGCAGCAGCACGCCCGCGTTGGCCTGGATGGCGCTGAGCCACGACTGCGCCGTGGCCTCATCCTTCGCCCGCAGGAAGAGGGCAACGCACCCATCCGCCGAGCACACCTCCAGGTACCTGCAGGGACATGGCCCCGCTGGGTCCTCAGCAGCCCTCGGTGCCCTGGAGCGCCGCGGTGGCATCACCACGCCCCAGCACCATGCCCTGACCTGTGCTCCGGGTCGGTGGGGAGGCACTTGCGGGACACGTAGCACATCTTCAGGGGAACAGTCCTGCCCTCCCGGAGCTCCCGAGGGGGTAGGAGAGGGGATGACCGCTTCTGTAGGGTGGCAGGAGAGGCATCCCAGCTGACCGTAGCCCCCGTGGAGGAGTTCTTGAAGTAAGGTGAGATCTCCTTCATGTACTTCACTGGAAGAGAGGCAAGTCCTGGTTATGAGCATTGCTCTGGCCAGAGTGGCCTCATCCTGCTCACTAGCACCTATCTACCCCGCTGAAAGACCGTGCAGCCTCTCTGCATCTGAGCCAGTGCCACCTCCATAACCTCCCATGGCTGTGGCAGGTCCTCTGCCCTGCACCCCTGTGGGTGTGGGGAGGGGATGGCATCGGTGGGTGAGGTCATACCAGAAGATGACATGACATCTAAGAAATGAACATCTCATTAGAGCCAGTACTTGATCACCAGGACCTCTCTGGAAGGTCACGTCACTAGAGGGTGACACGACACCAGTGCCACTGCCCCACCATCCTAGCCCAAGGAGCTTCCCAGGAGGGATGAAAATGGCCTTTTCCCCTTTTTTTCCTCTCCTTTAACCCACATCAGTTCACAGATCCAATTCCGGTCAGGTCCCTGAGGCAGCACACAGAGGCAGGGGTGGGGAATGGGCAGGAGTCCCAGGCCAAAATTACAGAGTCCAGACTGTGCTGGTACAGGCAGTCCTGCTGCCAGCTGAGAGCAACAGCTCTCAAATACCATGGCTTGGCCCCAGGAAAAGCCTTGAACCACACACTCACAGAGCCCTGCCCCAGGAGATAGAAACCAGGGACAAAAACTCAGCTTTCAGTCCCCAACGAGTCTGGCTCCAGGGCCAGAGCCCTCAGAGCTGCACTGGGCCAGCAGCAAGCTCCTGCGGTTTAGGGGAAGGGGGAGATCAAAGTCACCACAAACTGATGGGGCCCCACAGCTACATCCTGAAAACTAGGTCAGCAGCACTGGCCAGAAAGCTTGGGCTGAGCAGGGAGGATGCCACGCATGGTCCTGCCCTGGGGATGTGTGGGACCAGCTGCTAGCTCCAGGGAAGGGCTTCCCTTTGGTGTCTCCCATGGGACAGACACGTGCCTACTGCCAGGTCTCCAGCCATCACTGCTGGGTTCACTCCAGGTCCAAGTCCTACTTGTGGGGGACAGAAGAGGCAACACCAGATTGGCTTTGCAGCTGAGTCTTGTATGTGGCTGCTCAGTGGAACAGCTTCATCGCTGCAGCAAAGCCACAGCAGCCTGATTCTGTGCCAGAAAAAGCCCTCTTACCACCAGGATTCTGCACACATTGCTTACCACCCCCCATCTTCCTCTTCATTCCTGTCCCAAACCCTCTAAATCCTGCACTCCCAGCCAGAGCTCTGGTGGGGCACGGTGGGGAGGCAGAGCCCCGCAGGCTGTGCCGCTCTGCCCGGCCCCAGCGGGACACAGCTATAAATGGCTGTGCTGCCTCCTGTGGCACGTGGCCCTGCTTACCCCGCGGTGGCCCCGGGGCCAAGGAGGTGGTGTGGGGCCACCAGCCTCATGCCCTGTGCCTCCCGTTATAAATAGCTGCTGCGTTCCCACAGGCATGTGAGCTACGTTGGATTTTACCCCGAGCCATTCATCTTGGCAGCAGGGACCTGCCATTATCCTGGTGCCTGGGAACTAATTGGAGCTCAGAATGATACCATTCAGCTGCTGAAACCGGAGCACTTTCCCTGTGCCAGCCCGTGGCTCCCTGGGCACGCAGAGGACACCATCGGCATTAGATGCACAGTGGTGGGGTCACAGGGGGGAGAGGAGCAGTGGCCAGCACAGGATAGGCCACGGAGAATTAGGCAATCAAGACCAACCATCCACCTAACACTCCCATGCCCACAACTACACCATGTCCCCAGGCACCACATCCACACGGTTTGAACTCTTCCAGGGGTGGTGATTCCACCACCTCCCTGGGCAGCCTGGGCCAATGGATTCATTCATTACTTCCATCTCATTAAAGCAAACAACCCACACCATATTATGCATCACCTCTGCTACTGGTAATGGTAATTCTTGAATTATTTGAGTTTTTCCTAATTACTGTCTTGCAGTGCTGGGGCTCCAGGCTGGCTGCCTTGTCAGCCAGCACTCTCCAAAAATCACTCAGCAGAAACACTGCCTCACTGCTGCTGACTTAAAGCCACCCTCAGCTGACAAACAGCCCTCTTGGTGCCTGCTGGGCTAATCCATGCCTTTCCCCTGCCATGGAGGGTCTCTGCATACCAAGCAATGAACCCCCAAAAAAATTAGAAAGAAAAAGAAGGTAAGGGAGACAAACTCCCCCCAAAATAACAATGTAATATAAATAGTCAAACTCCTCCAGCAAGAATCAAGGGAGCAGTTCAGCACATCCAAAACAAAAAAATCTTGGCAGGATATGGCAAGAGGTATCTGCATGTCCTCATGCCTGGGCAGCAACTGCACCTAGGAGGCTGAGGGCAGCCTGAGCAGCCCAGGCTGAGAGCTGGCATATGGAGCCACTGCTGATATTCAAATTAAAATGCATCACCTCCCAGCTCTGCCATGCTGGAGAGTCTCACTCCAACTTGCTGCCCCATGAGGCCGTGCAAGCTCTCCTAATTTTGTTAACCTGCCACAACATCACTTGCAAACTGCCCTAAGAACTCCTAAACTCAGGAATGAATGCAGCCAGGAGGAGCCAGGCAGCATACACTGGCTGTGCCAAATTCCTCAGCTTTGGTATTTACAGCAACTGTAGAGGAAGTCAGAAAGACACCTGGAAGCACGTGGGGACCAGAAAGCACCCAAGTGATGTTAAGATGCCTTTCTCCAAGCTCTGGAGTGAGCCCAAGCAGCAGAACGGAGCAAGGAAGCCTCCCCTTTAACACCCTTCAAGCACCTTAAGGCCACCCTCTGCCCCCCCAGCCCTGTCACCCCTCCCTGGGGCAGGGCACTTGGCCAGCCAGCACCTGGAGAGCCATCGAGGTGGCAGGTATAAGGCAGGGGACATCCCATCCCGAGGCAGGGGACATCCCATCCCGAGGCAGGGCAGTAACAGCCTGTCAGGGACTACACCACAGTGCCAGCCTCACCAGCCTCCATGGGCACACTGGAAAACCCAACACAGGGAGGGGATGGAGATGCACCATGTTTATAGCCAATGCCTGCAGTGGGAAGAGAGACACAGATCCCTGCCCTGCTCCAGCTTGTGCCTCCCAAGCAACACTGCACAGCAGGAGCCCAACAGCATCAGCTAGAAACTAATGCCAAAGGCTCTGGAGTGTGGCAGTGGGAGCCAGCCCAGCCCAGCCCTGCTCTCCTCTCCTCCCAGGGGTACCTGCTGGCAGCCCAGCAGGTCATACCTGAGCTCAGTGAGCTACATCCTGGGAGGGCAGCCTGGCAGTGCCCAGCTCCCCAGGCAAATGGAGGAGGAGGAGGTAATCCAGAGAGAGAAGCTGTTCTCTACAGAAAGGGCAGCTCATCTCTACCTCCCACAGGACCTCTAGCAGAAAGGAAACCCACGCCAAAGTAAAGGATGAAAAGAAAACAACAGAGAGAGGGTGGTCCAAGAACAACGGCTACAGGGAGGAATTCTGCAGACTTGTAGAGAAAGAGGCTCTTGTATTTCTCTTTGGTCAAAAATAATAAAACAAAAAACCCACACCCCCCCCAATGCTATCTGCTCCCAGCAGCTGTGCAGAGCAGCACATTCCTCAGCTGAACTGTGGTCCTGTGGCTCCCAGGAGAGGAGGAACCCACAGCAGAAAGGGCTGAACAAAGCTAAAAATGAAAATCTGGAGCTGAGACAATGTGGGGAAGGCTCAAGAAAGCAAGAGCTATGGCAGTTGCTGGCAGCAGAGGACACACAACTCTGCTTTGTCCAGGCAGAGCCCAGAGTGCTGCCCGCAAATAAAACAGCTTTTTGGGATCTGCAGCCCCACAACTCCAATGGGAAGGGTCTCTGGTGCCAAGAGCCTCTGCCAGGGTGACCCACTTGGTTAAGCCAAGATGAACCAGGGGGGTGGCTGGCAGCAAGGGGAGGGGAAAAGGACAAATCCTGGGTGCTCATTCTGCCTAGCCAAGCTGGTAGAGGGTGGACAAGCACATCCAGACATCATGTGAAGGGTAAAGGGAGAAGAGCAGAGTTACTCCTCTCTTGGTCCCAACCCACCAGTCCTCACCACTCCCTAAGCATGGTTCAGGGACTCCTGCAGTGTGCCAGCCCCTGCAGGGCTAGAAAACATCAGGGATCAGCTGCCTGGTAGCAAAAGGGAGCCTCTTCCCAGAGGACATGGGATGGTGAAGGCTGCATCCCTGGGATGTTTATAACCTCAGCTGTCAGGTTGGAGCTGGGGGGGACTGCAGTTGGGGTTCAGCTGCTGGAGATCCCATAGGAAGACCCTGAGCTGGCCCTGCCTGCACCCAGCAACCTGCCCCAAATCCACCCCAGTAAACCAAAAGGTGCTCAGTAAGGAGCTGGGTGCCAGCATACCCCCTCCACCCCGGGGTAAGCTTGCAGAGCCACACCAGCCAAGGGCCTGCTTTTCAATGAAAAGGAGAAAATGCTTTCCATGGTCCCAGGAACTGCAGACCTCAGGGTGATGATGAGCAGATAAAACAGTCTGCACATGCCGTCTTCCACTGGAAAGAGTATGAAAACGTGTATGCAGATGATGTGCCATCCCCATGCTTCCAGTACACCACAGGGAAAAACAAGGATCAGCCCACCTAGAAGCAGGAGGACCCTCATCCCCTCCTTGCACCTTCATCTCCTACCTTCCAAGACCACCTCCTTGCCTGTCTTCTTCAAGGCCTGCACTGCCTCGTCATGTGTCGCCTCTGAAAGGTCAGTCCCGTTGACGGAGAGGATGGCATCCCCCACGTAGAGTGCCTCGGTCTGATCTGCTGCCAGCCCCTTAAAGATCTTGGAGATCAAGATGGGCATTTTATTCTCTCGGCCACCTTGAAACAGAAGAGAAAAGAAGCAGTTGTGGCTGAGGGAGCACATGGAGCTGCAGGTGGGGAGGGGGATGCTCAGGTACCAGCTGGTCCTTCTCCCAGCACTCAGCCGCACTGTGCCAGGACAGCCTCCTGCTCCATTTCCTCAGATGCCCACAGCGTAACTCCAACAACCACAGCAGCCAAAACACCATGAGGCTTTACAGCAGAGAAAGATGATTGATCCTAACAGGTCCCTTCCAACCCAAAACATTCCATGATTCTATGATTGCTCCAAAACCACTCCAAATAGCTGCAGATTTCCTCATAGAGCGAACACGTAACCTGGCCCTCTCCCATCCATTTTGGCAGGAAGGAATGTCTTTATTTGCATTATTAATCGTGTGTGCTGAGCAACTATCCCTGCTCCAAGGACTTCATGATCTAAACAGATAAGACAGCTGAATGTTTTTGGAGAGGCAAAGGAGCCAGGGTGAAGTGAACCAATCTGGGTGTTTGCTCCCCTCGGCACAGTAGCTCTCCTTACCTGCTGCTCCCCGTTCTCCAGTCTAAAAGGATGTATTCAAACCTCCTGGCAGCTTGAGGAGATCAATTTGCACATTAACTTTTGAACCCACAGGGAGATCCAAGCAGCATTGCTGTCACTGTGCCAGGGAGCAGGAGTGCAGCAGCTCCTGCCAAGCCCCAGCCTGGGCAGGAGCAGCCAGGGATCAGCAGCCCCCAATGTGCCCTTATGCCCCAGGACAGCCTGTCCCAGAGAGCCTTCAAAAGATGATCTCTCATCTGGGAGGGAGATGTTGAGCCCAGCCTGTTGTCACCACCAGCCCTGGGACTGCTCCCAGCCAGTGCCACAGGCATTTCCTCGCTCAGCAGCCTGCCAAGACCCTCTGAAGGCTCTGGTTATCAGCTGTCAGAGGCCCCCACAGGGGCTGCTCCAAGCTGCCAAGCCTGTCCTTACAGCAGCAGCTCCTCGCCTGGGCTGCCAGCACCAAGAGCCCTGCCAGGGCCGGGAGACTCTTCCAGCTGGACTCTTGCGTGACTCCTCACTGTCCTGTCAGCCAGGGGAAAGGCAGCCCAGCAGCCCCAGACCCTTGCCACGTCCTGAGGCTGACACCTCAACTTCACCCTGGGTTGTGGTGAAGCATCCCTGGGTGAAATGGGGCTGAAACGCTTCTTCACCCGAGAGCATCACTATTCCAGGTGAGGAGGAGCAATGTCCTCCCCAGCAGCAGTGGGGGGGCACCAGCAGGGCTGCCCTACCACCCACAGCAGCTTCTAGCTCCCATTTTAGGTGACAACTACTTGGTTTCCACATTTGTCACCACGACAATAAAGTTTTGGTTGAACCAAGTGATGCTTCTCCTTTCCTGGGAAAGCCACAGAGCTCACTGTAACTTGCCAGCCAAAGGGCTGTTGTGAAGGGGTCTTTACACTTCCCGAAAGAAGTGGCTGGCAGGCTGGGACACCCCACCCACACTGCCAGGAGCACCGTTTCCAGCCAGTCCCAGCACTCAAACATCCACATTGCAAAAGGTCCCCACATGGAGAGGGAGCCGGAGGCTGCGGCCGCGGCCCCGCAGAGCTGGGAGGAGAAGCCACGTCAGGAGGCGAGAGCTGCTGCCAGCCCTGCCACACATGGGCTATGAGCCCTCTCGCCCACGCACCGTCACGGCCCTTCGCCTGCCCATTCCCTGCCTGTTCCATCCTCCTTTCACGGAGTTTCCAACATGCTCAGAGCCACGTGAAAAGCCAAGGCAGCAGAAACGCTGTCCCTGCCCCAAGAAGTTTCCAGCCTGAAGTTCAGGCAAACCACCA
>VWZO01013271.1:5358-16767 GCA_013396975.1 Bucco capensis
AACATTCAGGCTTAAGCTATTAGAAGATGATAACGTGTTTTGAAAACATACTTCCAGCTTTCAGAGGAATACGGTCACTTTTAAAGGAACCCTGGCTAGAAGCAATACCATCTTAGCAGAATTAATTCTGCTCCTGCCCAAACCAGGGCACCTATATTGGTGCATGGAGTTATTCTTCTCTAGGTAAAGGGCAATACATTTTTTCTTGTTGTATTTCATTACGTTCTCTACTCCTCAAAGTTTTATATCGCTAGCAAACTTGCTGAGGGTACATTCTGTCCAATTTTCCAGCTTATTGATGAAGAAGTTGCACAAGATTGGACAGGCCTCCAAGTAGGCCCTGCACCACTGATCACAACCCTCTGAGCCTGGTCATTCACTGAGTTTTCACAGAATCATTAAGGTTGGAAGAGACCTCTATGATCATTAAGTCCAGTCGTCAAACTATCACCACCATACCACTAAACCACGTCCCTAAGTACCACATCTATACATTTTTTTAAAAACCTCCAGGGATGACGACTCTACCACCTCCTGAGCAGCCTGTATAATGCCTAACAACTCTTTCTGTGAAGAAAAATTTTCCTAACATTCAATTTACATGTCCACTGGTGCAAACTGAGGTCATTTCCTCTTGTCCTCTCACTGAAGACCAACCATCATCTCGCTCCAGCCTCCTTTCAGATAGTTGTAGAAAGGGATAAGGTCTTCCTTGAGTCTTCTCTTCCTCAGACTAAACAACAGCAGTTCCATCCAGCTCACTGTCCACTCATCTAACCCACACTTTTTAAGCTTGCCTATGAATATGTTATGGGAAAAAGCGTCAAAAGTCTTGCTGAAGTCCAGGCAGACAACATCCACTGCTCTCCCCTTCATCTACCCAACTGGTCATGCCATCATACAAGGCTATGAGACGAGATTTTCCTAACAGATGGTGAGAAAGAAAGACAAAATAAATAATGCCTTCTACCTACACTCCTCCTTTCTTCCCTGGCTCGCCTGATTACACATTCTGGGTTTGTATGTCTCCCAGTGAACCACAAACACAATTAATGAACCTAAGAAGTGTTTAAAATATCTGTAGTAAACTAAGGCACTAGAGAGAAATCTTCTTCCACTGTTATTTGCATCAGTTTAAAAATTCAGCAGTGGTTCATGGCCAAATTTGTTTCTCTTCTGTATTTTAATTGTGTGCTAATAATGTGTTTATAATTTCAGGATAATAGGTATAATTGATTTTTCAGAGTTGCAATCATTTAATATCCAATATAGCAAAATCTCTTAGAAAAAGAATTCAGTTACAAAAAAACCCTTTTGCACCATGTTTAACTTTTTTTAAACAATCAAATGATAATCAGATAATATTTAAGTTTTATTGAGTGATTTTTCCCACAGTAATCTTTCAGCGCTCATCAGCAATAAATAGTTTTTTGGGGAAAATGCTATTTGGATTGATAGTGTTTTTAATCCTTATTTTGTAAGTCATATTACTTATTTTACCCTCTTGCACTAAGAAATATGCTTCAAAATGCAAAGTATGTCAGTATTTTATTTAGCTAATGACTTTCTCAACTCCCCTCTACATGATTTTATGTGTTAAATAGAAAACTTAAATATGGTGTTTGCTTGATGCTGACTTAACTTGTATTTAGCTTACTTGTGAATCTGAAGTTATGAACATGAGTTATATCCTCTTTTTGAAAATACCCTTCTGCACAACAAAAATTAATCCCACATGTTTTTCTTTTCCTGTGGAAAACTGCATAAGGAAAATAAGAACCTTTTAAAATATCTGCCCATGTTTGAGCTAGAGATCACCTATAATACTGTCTTTAAGGTTTGAGGTCTATGACTTTGTGTGTGTGGGGGTAGAATCTTCTTAGTCATTATTTACAGAAGCAGAAAGTTTAGGCGGAAGAAATGAGAAAGCAAGGACTTAGCCTCACACAGCAGTTATATCCATATATGGTTAGTTGTTTATTCAGAAGCTCATGACCCTCAATTTGGTGGGAAAGCTGCAGCTGGGGGTTTTACATCTGGGCTCAACGCATGTTCAACAGAGGTCTTTTGGCTGCAGCCTACTCAGAAGTCTATGCCCCATATGCTACAGATGATGCCTGAATGGGGACAATAAAACCAAGGGAAACTCACAGAGTTCAATGTCTAGCATAGCCTGAGTGAACCAAAGGATCCATGGAAAATTAATATTAGTGCACTCATCACCTGGAACACAGGTGAGTGGTCAGGGAAAAATATCAGAGAAAAAATATCCCAGGAAAAACAGTGCAGCTTGGATATGCTGCAGTGTTTATTAATAGTGCAACAACGAGATGTGCCAGGTCCAAACTTAACTTTGCTGGAGTGGATCTGTGTTAAAGTGCCAGAGTTTTCATCTGATGGCACATTCCAAATACCTGCCTGGCAATACATTGGCGGGCGATAATGTGAAAGAGCTTCCAGCAGAGACTCATTTGTGGGAAGCATGAATAATGACTCTGGTGGGTTGGAAACATCTTTTGACCCCAGTCCAGAGAAGGAGCCTCAGCAGCAGGTGGTTGGCAGCTGTGATGAGGTGGTGGAGGGACCCAGCAACAGCAGGTCGCACTTCAGGTATGGGATCACCTTTTTGTGGCAGGACTTGGTGCCGAGGTGACTGCTCAAACCCGTGCTTGCCACCAGCAGCAGCAGCAGTGGCAGGAGAAGGGAAAAGTGGAAAAGGGGAGCAAATCGGCTGCCCCATGTGGTGCCATGCCAGCTCCCGCTTCTGCAAGGAGAGGTGTGTGGGTCGGGGCTGGGCAGGAGTTGGAGCCATGGCCTTGCCAAAATACCGTGAGATGAGATATCACAAGAGGATCGCGTGAGGAATGTGGCAATGCCCAAAGTATCACAAGTATGCCGTCACACTGCGACTGCTGGCAGAATGCTGGGAGGCATGAGGGGCAGCTGTGGTGGGGCTGGCCCCTGCAGCAGGGGCTGCCCCCATGGGAGTGCAGCAGCAGCAGGCAGAGAGATGATTGCAGAGTTGTCAAGCAGCACCCTGGGGCTCACCCTGTACCTTAACACCCTAGGCGCTGACCTCTGTTATCTTCTACAATGACTTTAGGGGGACTGCGTTGTTGGTTGTCTGCTTATACTGGATGGGCAACAAACCCCCAAGTTTCAGACAGTTTTCTTACACATACACTGACCTTCTGAACTTAAGTGACCATGCAACAATTGTTATGACCTCACCTGATGGAAAAAAGCAAGCTAGTTTCATGAGACAAGCTGAGGGTGCAGCCATTAGAATCATATAAATCGTTATGTGCTAAAATGGCACATGCATTTTAGGCCTTTGCGTAAATTTGGAATGGAAGCTTCTAGGCCCAGAACAGCACATGCACTTTGGACTAAAGGGGGCATGCAAGACAATTTTCTTGTTGTGTATGCCACTTCTGGCATCAGCAGATCAAGGCGCCAGATGTGTGGACCATAAGGGCCTGACCTGTATCACCTAAAATTGTCAAGGCCATAGGAACAGTAATGGATCATATGATTATTTTGATTCCAATTTATTATATAGCCGTAACTTTGTTGTTGTTAACCGTTGCTATAGGGGTTTTCCTAATGCTTGTATTTTTCCTTGTGAATGTTCACCTTGTAGATGCTCAAGTTGTGATAGTCCATGTAGACTATTTTCCTCTGGTCCTGATCCTGTGGATTCTGTGGAATCATAAAAAAGGTTTATAAGATGTTTTGGTTTTGCAAAGTTAGTTGAAGTGGAATTAATTGTAAAATTGGTTTAAATTTTTTCGAAGTTACATGGAGTTTAGAACTCTGTGGACATTGGTAAATTCGTGTATCCATGATTATTATATTATGCATATTAGAGCTCACACAGGTCTTTCAGGACCCATGTTTGGTGGAAAATGTGTCACAGTTTGCTAACCAGCATGGTGATGATGAGACATGGTCCCTGACTGCAGCTGAATGGTTGGTGCCTCAGCCTTGCCAAATCTAAAGGACTCATTCTGCTTTCAAGGACTCTTCAAACAGAGTTCAGTTATTGGTTAGTTGGTTTGTTTTAAAAAAGGTAATAATTTTGAGATACTGTGATCTTGAAGAGGACTTTGCATCATATCCTCCTGGCATGTGTAGATTTACCAGCAGTGAAGAGAAGAGCTGCTAAACAGCTGTTGAGCATGGACCTGCCTATATGGCAAAACAGACAGCAGAGTTCTTCCCGCAGTGGGAGTATGCCATATCACCGGCATTCCATACTCTCCCTACAAGTCAAGTCATCACCAAATGCATGCATAGCTCTCAAAAACATGCTTGAAAAACAAAAAATGGGAGAGCAGTGAGTACAGTTGCTCTCCGGAGGATGGACTATGGTAAGTGACATTTGTATTGAACCTTTTAAATTGAAAATGCTAGTTTTTTCTGTTTCAGCAGCAATCAGAGAAACAGGTTTTAATGGTTTGTGATCTCATAATGGGGAAATGGAAGGGGCCGATAAGGCTAGTAACATGGGTGTGAGGATTGAAGGTGTGTGTTGCATGACCTAGGTAGTGGCCACCCTAGTTCATGCAATATACTGTCCTTTAATAAAAAAGGGGGAGATGTGGGGGGGTGGTTTTAAACTGCTTAGTCATTGTTTACAGAAGTAGAAAGTTTAGGCAGGAGAAATGGGAAAGCAAGGACTTACCCGCGCATAGCAATTATATCTATATATGATTAGTTGTTTACTCAGAAGCTCGTGACCCTCAGATTGGTGGGAAAGCTGAAGTGGGGGTTTTACATCCGGGGTCAAAACGTATATAAGTGGTCACACATGTTCAATAGAGGTCTTTTGGCTGCAACTCACCTAGAAGTCCATGCCTCATATGCTATGTGACTTAATGAAAAAAATATATAGACATCAGCCGTAACATTCAGCACTTTTTTCCACAATCCAGTGAGCTCTTCCAATTGTTCTTCTCTTCAGAAACTATGAAATGTGTGGACTCCAAGAGAGTCATCATAAAACGAGAGTGGCCTTCTGTAAGTTACTTCAGTGACCTTCAGTGGCGCTGAGGTTTTGAGATATATTCATGGAAGACAGAATGAAGAGGTGAGGACAAGTTCGCTTAAGAAGTAAAGCCTTTCTGCAACACTGTCTGATGCTACAAGACATGGAGTCAAAACATAGGTATTCTTGAACAAGAAAACTTTGAGGAGAGGTTTGTTGAGGGGAGGCACACCAACCAAATAAAACCAAACAAAAATCTACTTTAAATGCAAATTTTTAAATACAAACACCCAAAGATTAAGAAAATTGGATTCCAATTACTTGTTTCAGCTTGGCTGGAACATTCCTCTCTTAAAGATTATATACACAATTAAACTGTAGTAATCAGTCAGATGTAGACATGTAATTATTTGCAACAGAATTCTAATACTGCTCCTTAAAGAAGTTTTGAAAGGAGGGGTTTTTATTTTCGTCCTGGAGTTTATCACGTTATTAAATGCTAGTTTCCAAAGAAAGTAATTCAGGAACAATTTTGTAGGAAATGTTAATCTTTCTGGTTTTGGAGATACAAAAATGTAGGACTGTAACAATGTGCATGTAATTCAATAGTTTATATAACTACAGCAATTTACCTGAATGAATATCTAGCTATCTTGTCTCACAAGAAAAATATTGGCTTTTGTCTTACTGTATATTACTTGTATAAAAAGTAAATATTGACCTCTTCATTTAATACCTGTTTCTAAGTTAGTAAAATGCTCCACAGAAGACTATATCAACCTCATCAGCCTGCTAAATTAGCAGTACAGGATCTTGGACAAACATACGTGTTACCAATTTCAAATATCTATTTCATATTGCATAGTGTCTTTTTGTGGTTATGAAAGTCTGCATTTAAATTTCCAGCTGCCTGTTTGAGAATTTTATCTAAGTGGCATGGAAAATGTTCTGAAAATGAGTATTTTTTAAAAGGCACATGCACTAGAGAATTTTAATTCCCTAACTTCTGATTTGTTTCCAGATGCTGATTCAAGTAAAATCGTGTGGTTTAGATAGAAGTATTTTAAAATCGTAGGAGAATTCTTCCTTCATAATCTTTATTTGTACCCATTGAATATAAACAAGTGAACAAACAAACAAACAGACCTGAAAATGGTTACTGTATCTGAATTGTAGTCAAGATAAACAACAGGTGTCCATGCATTTAGGAGTAAGCTTGTATTTGGAGTAAATTATCTCAAAATTTCTCACCTGAATAGATTCCTCACTTAAAATCCCATCTCATTTTTTGCAAAGCCTATGTTAATAAATGACTGTGCATCCTGAAATTCAATGGAGCAGATATATTTCCAGCTTTCTCCAAGTCTGAAAGATTTATATAACTGAATCCTGGTCTTTGATCTTATGATTTCACTAAAATTCCACGTTTTCTAAAAGTATAATTTGATATTCTGTCCATTTTAAAGTTTTCCTTTTCTAAAGAGTTAGCTATATACACTTTGAAATATGATTTCTTCAACTGAATTTGTGCTGTTGGAAGTTTGGTGAGACACTCTGTTTCTTCAAATTGGCAGAAAACTAAATAAGAGATTTCTATTCAGAAGTACCCTGGCTGGTTTACTTCAATGCAAGAGCTCATTTTAGTCTAATCATTTGTGTCTTTATTTTTCTCCAACCATATTTTTATACTAGTTATTATTAGCTAGTCATCCACTTCTAAATTATTTTGGAGAAATACTGCTTTTATCAAAATATTCAGTTGTGATTCTCAACTTTCCATAGTGTATGGCTCAATTTCCTTCATCTAAAGAAATTATTCTTAATGATCCTTTCAAGTTTTGATTTCATAATTAGTAATACGCTTTTTTGCCATTTTGCCCTTCCTCATATAGTGTTTATATTTAATTTTCTTTCTAAATCTTTGGGCCACCTTCTGAATGAAGGCTGAAACAGCCACTGGCTGTAGTCCTCTAGGCTCATTTGGCATCACAGGCAAAATGGACGATATTGTTGGGCTTTTACAGACTGTTTAGCTGGTAGTTTATAAATTGGACAGTATGGATTGTGAATTATATTCTTTGGCCATCTTTAGACTATTCAGAATTTGGTACCATTTTATTGGAATTAAATAGAAATCTTTTGCCTGTGAGCTGAGTTTTGCAGCCAGCAACACTGACACAGAGATATCCATATTACAAATGACAGCAATTGTTCTTTACTGTTCAATGTTGGAAAATGGATATCAGATTTCCCATGAAATAGACTGGGAAAAAGGAGAAGATGTGATGGTTAACAATAACACTTCTAAGGATGAAGTATTCCTTTGAGGACAGTCACTTGTCAAAGTAAGAGCAGTAGCATGGGTATGGCATCATGGAGGTTTTATTTTTTGCTGGTTTGGTTTTTGTTGTTTTGTTTTTTTCTTCGTAATGGGACAGGGTAGAGTTTTTATGAATGACTTGGACTTTATTCTGACTTCCATGCTCTACCCTGGACAGTTTCATTGGATTGAGTTAATCAGCATAAAGACAGAAAAATTAAATCTTACATGAGAAGATTTTTAATTCTGATGCTATTTTTTTCCAGAAATTAAGCAATTCATACAGTTCCATTTCATTTATATAATTTTGAAGTTATTCTTACCGACTCATTTTAGAGGAAAATTCTGGTCTATACTGAAAAATGCATTTCTTTGGAACAATTGATGATCTTTTTAGTGCAACAATATAGTTGAAGATTGGCAAGAAAATACTTAAAATGGAAACCTTTTAATGAGTAAATATATATATTTCTCCCTTAGACTTAAACACCCCATCAGTGTATCAGGTCTCTGAATAGAAGTAGGAAGATGTCAGAACTCTTGCCTATGTTTCACCATGAGACATCACCTAATAGAACCAACACTATTCAACAATGACAGCCAAATAGTTGCCTATTATCAGCACCGTGTTACTACTGTTGTAGTCACTCTGCACTGATTATTGCTGTGAATCACAGGATGGTACAGTGGTGTAGTACCTCACTCAATAATATGTATCTAAATGAGGGTATATTAAGTACTGTAATTTCAAACTAGAAAGTTATGATTTTTTTCCTCTTCATTGCTCACACTGATAAACTTCCCATTTTCTGAAATGTGACTTTCACTCTAATTAATGCTGAAACAGAATATAGGCTTTAGAAATATATCATTAGAGCTAAAAATCTAAACTAATATAATCTTTTAGACACATTCACATAGTAATGATTTAATAGTTGAATTATATTATCACCTTCTTGCCTAGACATGCCATGTCCTGTGTCTTTCCTTATAACAACTGACTCTGCTAATTCTGAATAAACTTTGCATTTCTTGAAATTAAAATCCCTTCACTTTACAAGGCAGAAAAGGCTTTTGGTGTTAAGGGTTTAGGAAAGAGGAAAATACATTACATTGTTCTCTAGAAGTTAAAAATACCTACATTTTTAATATATCTGAAATTTCTTGTTAGAAACTTGAAGAGTGGAATTCTATTGCTGCATTAGTGTCTTGCAAACTTAAGTCTATTCCCAAAGAATTTCAGCCACAGCTTACCTTGAAGCATCATATCAATGAAATACACTACCAAATCATTACTACTTTCTGCTCAACTGGCTGAAAAATACATTAGAGAAATGTAAGAAATGTAAATAGAAAAAGACTATAAGATATCATGATCTGTAAAATAACAACTGAAAACCATTACCCATAAAACTAACCCTGAAGTAATAAGTGAAAGAATGACAAGGACAAAAAGACATGGATAATAAAGCCTCTGTTGCCAGGTTTCTTGATTTTTGGTTTGGATGGTTTTGTTTTGTTTGGGGATTTTTGTTGGTTTTAATATATATTACAGTTCAAAATCTAACCTCAGTGTTTCTTCCTGACATTTAAACCCACAAATTCATCATTAATATTATATAACATGTTCTAGGCAGTAGTCTTGCATTGTCTAGTATATTAAAATAATCTGATATCCTCTATTTAATATTTACTTTGTGTGTCTTCTTATTTTTAGAGAGAAATGTGACTAAGGAACAAGATTTAGGTACTGAAATGTCTGGCCATACTTCAAGTCACTGACGTACTAGTGAACAGAAGAGTGGTAGAAAGAAGACATTCTGTCACTGGCACACTAGCATACAAAATGCACAAGAAATTCACAGTAAATCAGGTTGGTCATAAATTAGGAGAGCTAGGATTAAGTCAAATAAAATAACCCAGCAAGTAGTGCAGAAATGGTATAGAGTGAAGCCTTCAGACAATAATTTATCACTGTATGTTGAGACAGATAAAGAGGCAGCAAGGAAGAAAAACTAAAGTACAGTGAGAGACGCCATTTTCTTCCCTTGACCTTCCTCTTCCACGTAGGTGGGCCAAGTACAATGTCAGGATGTGCTCTAGTGGAAAAAGGTTTGTATACAGTAAGTGATTATTTGAATTATGGAACAGCTGAGTAAGGAGTCCACAAGAGGAGGTGTGTCATGGTTGGGATGGACAAACAACACTGTCAGGTTCTTCTTATGGTCAAGCAGTAAGTCACCTTTATTAGCTACAAGTGTTTTCTTATACACTTTTCTCTAGCACATGTGTCTTTTTGCTACTGGTTACATACAACAATAAGACACCATTGGTTAACATTTACATATTGCCAAGTCATCCTTACTTTGCTAAACTCCTGCTCTATGGTTCACTTTGATATCTTTCAAGGTCAATCTCTGACTCCATGCCTTCCGCAATTCCCCCTTTTTGTATTTGTGCTGAAAAGATTGCCCCCATCATCCGCTGCAGGGTCCTTTGCAACAGAGAGATGATACATGGCAACATTAATAACACAACTACAACAATCAGCAAAATAACTAATCCCGTTTTTACTATTGACAATAACCATCCTGATAACCCTCATCCATCACATAACTTATTCAACCAATCCCATCCATCATCAAACTGTAATTCCTGAACTCCCTCTATTAACAATTGTATATCCCTGTGAATGGATTCATTTATTAAGCAATTATGCATTATGCCAACCTCATATACTTTTCTACATCAAGTTGGAAGAATACTAGAAAAACAGTCTTGCACACCTACAAGATCGAGCTACTGCAAAACCAGTCAGAAAAACAACCTGTTTATGAATTCCTCTCTGTTTTCCAGCCTTCACTGAATCTGTTCTCATAATGTCCAAGGTCCAAAATACTTTCCCTCTCAAGCACTTGTCAAGAACACTCTCTGCTTCACACGAACAGTTACTTGAAAAATATTCTTACTGTTCTTAAACAAATCCTCTACTTCAATCCTCTCTTAAAGAGTACTTTTCCAAAAAATCATATTCCAATTTCCCTACATTTCTCCTGGTTTTATTTTCATTAAAAAGCAACATATTGTGTAAACTTTGAGAGTAGTCAACTCCCAAGACCCAAACAATACTGTTCTCATTTTATTAGAGCAACATGTGTAAACCCCGAGAGTGGCCAGATCTCAAGAGCCAGACAACACGTGTCCCAAAACCTAATATCCATGATCTATGCTGATGATAAGAAGTTTATTTCAGAAAAGGATCTGGTAAACTTGTTTAAATATCCAGTACAGCTTAATTTGTTGCAATAGCAAGTATGAGCTACAGTAAAATTTCTTTCAGTTCTAATGACCTGAGGGAGCATCATCTTGTTCCCCAGAAGATGGTGGTAATAGCTAGGGTCACGCAAAGTGAGCTGGAATCCATCAAAGATTTCCACCTGTAGAAACACATGCATAATCTTGGCATTTTTATTTAAGAAATTAAACACAAATGTAGCTTTCCAAAGTCTGTTTTGGGGGAGTTGTAGTCCCTTTCTCACCCTTTTTGATTTTGAAAAATATCTTTAAGAGGTCTCAATTATCCTGCAGGAGTGTTCGCTGGTATAATGATGTAATTCTCAGTGCTGAAATATTTCTGCAGTTTTTTCTGCTACACATGCCAAAGTTCATTAGAATGTAGTCCTCTAGGGTTAACACCCTCCTTTGCAGGCAAAACGGCTGACAAGATGCAATGATGCCCTTAGCTTTGTTAAGTGTAATTTGAAACTGTCTCTTTAAGGCTCTTGCGTTCTGGTGAAAACAGCCATGAGGCATACATGTCTGACAAAAAAGATCAGGAACTGACATGTTCATTGTTAGTAAATTGGCAACATTGTTTTCTTCAAATATAGGTCCCGGATGTCCAGCATGGGACCTAGTATATTTGAAATAATAATCATGACTGCAAATCAATCAGTGTCCACACAGTTCCAAGCTCTGTCATGAGAAAGAGATTTGTTACTTCGTTTAAATGCGAATGGTTGATCTGCTGAAGCATCCTACCAACACACATGGAATCTGTCACAATCGTAGAATCATAGAATAATAGAACAACCCAAGT
>VWZO01013272.1:9763-34330 GCA_013396975.1 Bucco capensis
GGCTGAGAGAGCTGGGTCTCTTCAGCCTGGAGAAGAGGAGACTGAGAGGGGAACTCATTAATGCTTATAAATATGTTAAGGGTGAGTGTAAGGAGGAGAGAGCCAGGCTCTTCTCAATGTCATCCAATGTTAGGACAAGAGGGAATGGGAGCAAATGGGACCACAGGAAGTTTAGTACTAACATGAGGAAAAACTTCTTTACAGTTAAGGATGCCAGAGCACTGGAACAGGCTGCCCAGGAGGGCTGTGGAATCTCCTTCTCTGGAGACATTCAAGACCCGCCCAGACACATTCCTGTGTGAGCTCGTCACACACCCTGCTCTGGCAGGGGGGTTGGACTAGATGATCTTTCTAGGTCCCTTCCAACCCCTAACACTCTATGATTCTATGAGGTCACTTCAAAATGTAAAAAAAAAAAATTAAAAAAAAATCAGGATTTTATGCATCCTCTCTTCTCACTAAGGTGCAAGAGCAGCAATAAGTCTTACTTCTTCTGGCCACTATGAGGAGAAACTCATCAGCTCTTCAGACAACATCCACCTGTTTCTCATCACTCCTTCACGGAAAAGGTGGCCAGGTAGGTGGAATTGTTTGGAAGACACCACTGCACCACACCAAATTTGGGCTGTGATGCATAGGGAATGAAATTTTCCATCAGTCCCATAGTCTGAACATAGAGAGGATGACTTGGGTTTCCTGCTCAGGATTTCAGTCTAATTAATAGGCAGTTAACAGTACAAGAAAAACAGTCTGCCCAGGAGCAGACTGGAGTAGTACTGGAAAGAGAAGTAGATGGAGTTAAACGTGAAAAAAAACTAATAATGAAGAGCAGTCTGGAAAGTGCTGCTGGAAGAACAGAGCCCAAGGGAAACTGTTTTCCGGGCTGTTCTGCAGCTGATGATAGCCCACTATCTAGGGCACTCTGCTGATGTCTGAGTAGAGCCAAGTGCTGTAGAGCACTAGACTGGACAATATTTATGATGGAGCTGCTGCCTCTTTGCTTACTTATAAGTCTGTGGAACAGTTAGAGTGGTTTGCCTGGTTGTTTTGTTTCTTCCTTTTCCCTCCAACGGGATTTCAAAGACTGAGCTATAATGTCCACAGTCTAATAGAAGTACACTTGTACCAGCCTGTATATTTATGCAAAGTTGAGGAACATTCAACAGTTTTCTGAACTTTAAAGCTCCTGTAGATTTTGCTGCTCATACCAAGCCAAGTCATAGAAATGAGAAATGCTCACACAGCAAGGCTTCCACAGGGTTGGACTGCAAGAGGCTTTTTCAAAGCGCTGCTTGTGCAATTTAGCTGTGAAGCTTCCAGTGATATCAGTAGGAGTCACACAGCTAAATCCCCAGGCAATGCTTTTGGTAGATGACTTATATTTAAAGGAGGATTAGAAGAAAATACTTCTTACACTATTTTCCATGTAACATTATCAGTATTAAATTCGGAGAAATATGGAATCATTTGGGGGAAATACATGATTCACTGGGTATCAATTTTTCCATCCAATTAGGTTGGGCAGCTATGCTGTTTAACGCATAGCCATGCTTCCCCCCTCTTTCCACAGAGTGTATATATTAAACACAAGTTAAGACTTTTGGGTTTTCAACTTTGTTGATTTTTCATTTCTTTGGGGATTTAAAGTACTATTTTGTTTAATTATTTTTCCTCTACTCATACACAGTATTGAATGACAGCAATAATGAGCACAGAATCATTGTACAAATCCCAGTAGGTACCATTCATAGTTTGCTAATAGGACATTATATTTGCATTACTAAGTTCAGTTCAAAGCACATTGTGTAAATTAGCTCTGAGGGTTACTACCACAAATCTAAAACCAGAATATCAGTACAATTAGCACAGCTCTAAAGCACATTAGTTTGGGTGAAAACATAAGGAATATGATTAAAATTCTAGGAAATCCTCTCTCTTCCTTGGGCTAAGTGCCTCTCAAAAGAAGTCCCTGGTTTTGATTCTGGGAGAAATCAGAATGCCTCAGCTCACAGCAGTGTGGTGTGATGCTCATGACCCTGATGCCCAATAAGTAGCACTGGTCTGTTCTAAAGAGGAGGAAAATTAACTTGAAGGAGATGTTGAAATCCTCAGAATCGCACAGAGACGCTTTCTTACCCATCAAAATTAGAACAAGTGAGTATGAGGAAGTCCTGGAGCATGTAGGAGTTTAACATAGAATATATTGCTTACATGAAAATGCAACTAACACAGGAAAGCTATTTAGTTTCTACCATAGAAAGAGGACCAAGCCAACAGTCACAGGCCAAAACATCACAGTTTAATAATGATGAGGGGAGGCCCTCAAAAAATTAAGGCAGAGAGCTCCCATTAACAAGTACTTTAGGACTACTTGCCTTTTGAGTGCACACACACACATATATACACACATATACACACAACTACAGTAGTAATGAATTTAATGAATTTCAGAGACCACACACAGCATCTTTAGATCAAATTGATGGAACAAAAACATATCGACATAACAGAAGGGGTATCCTTATGAAGACGATCCTAAGATTCGTTCCATGGATCATTTTGTGATAAGCTTCTGAAATTTTAGCTGAACAACTGCCTCATAAAGCTGCTTATTCTGTAAATGTTAACCCATAATAAATCATCATTCTTAGCAGAAACATACTGGCTAGGTGACTTCCAAAATTATGAAATCTTAAACCAAATTACAGGATTTCAGATTACACAAAAGGAATCATTCAGTGGACAGATTTTCATAGTCAACTGCACAAAAATGGTCATTTCTCAAGCACTAAAATGGATAAACTTGTGACACAGAGGAGAATTTCATCATTAATATTTATGATTCCTTTCTTTGTACCACATACACACCTGTTTGGCAACTGCCTAATTAATCTATAGGGGCTGAACTTACCAAAGCTTCTGACAAGCCCTGGAAGAAATGACTGTGACATACAGAACCAGATAGAAGCATAAGAAAGATATTGAAAAATGAATTTGGATGTTTGAGTCAAGTATCTCTGCAAAACACTTCCTGGTCCATGAACAGCTAAATAGCTGTAATTTTCTGCTGGACAATGTAGTGAGACTGTAAGGATTTTCCTATATGAGACACTGGGCATGCTTTTGGAGAGAAAACAGCACACAGACACGTAACAGATTCCACCCCACTTGCAATACAAAACTGATGTGTGAAACAGAAAATAGGCTTTTAATGAATTATAAATAGATAACAAGGACTTATGAACACTCAGCTGGATGAAAAATGCTTTATATGTAAGACAGTAACACATGAAAGATCAGAAACCTTATGTAAATTGAAAGAAAATACATTGTCAGAATACAAACAAACAAAAGGCATGTTTCAGAAAGTAAGCACTACAAGAAGCTTACTATTGCATGAAAACTCAGCAGCAAAAAAACAGATGTGCTAGAGTGCCCAGCAAAGCAAAAGTTATTTGGTATAATAAATGCTTCTGAAAAGCAGGTAGAGTAACACAAATCAATGAACTGCTTAATATATCTACTTATTTAGTAGCGCAGGAAGGCTTAGATTAGCTTTCATCGTCGTCGTGGCTAGGCTTCACGAACGAAGATCCAGGGAGGGCTCCATCCACGCTCCTCATCAGCGCCTTTTACAAGTGCGCTGATAAAAAGAGGCTAGCGGATAGCACCCTCGAGCCTGAGCAATGGATTTTTTTTAGGTGAGACATAGCATGCGCAGAGCTGGACCCACCCTTTAGTCCTAAGGTTCAGCTGCCAGGGCCTAGTAAGCTTGGACGCTGGCAGCGAAGTCCTTAGGATGGAGGTTTAACCTCTTAGATGGAAGGCCTTCCAGGGCTAAACGAGCTCCATCTGCCCGGCTTTGGAATCAGAGTTGTCCTTCTCCTAGGATGACTGCCAGAAGGCTAATGAGCTCATCCTACCCATCCAAGGATTATAGGAACATGGGTATCACTCCCCACACTTTACCATGGGCAATGAGTTTAATGCTCCCTCTGCTGTCGGCACAGTTATTGCACCAGGGGCCACAGGAGACCCCAAGTGATTTTCAAACTGTGCCTGATTGGCTTTAGAAGGTTAGATTACAACCAAAAATGAATTTGCAGAGACAGGGAAGCAACTTACTACTGTAAGATTCAATAGGATCTGCTGTGAAGAAAATTCTGTCTTTAATGACTATTCAGCTAAACTTGAATTCTCTTTTTTTTTGTTTTACATCAACTTGTAAGTTATTTTCTTTCCTTATTAAATTACAGCTATTCATTTCAATTTTCCGTTCTTTTCAATTTGTTTTTTAATGGCTAACGTTTCTTCCATCACAATTTATATCTATTAAAGACACAGAGAAATTGCCAAACATTTATCTGGGATGGGGAGAGAGATTTTTCTGTCATTCTGCCTTTCTATATCCTCACAGAATCATCAATTAGAAGTTTCTCTTTAACATACACAGATGCACAAACATATGGGAATTTGTGTCAGACTTCTCCTGAGGGGGCATCCACTCATGGTCAGGGCAAGCACAGAGAAGGGAATAAAGCTTCTGTCTGCATTCTGTGTTTCACGTGAGATTGTCAGTCTGCTATCACTTCCCTAGTGAGTGGTGTAACTATTATTCTTAATTGTGCACTATTACAAGTTTCAGCACTTTTGAAACTAAATTTCCCAAAGAGAGATGGCCAAAGGGTAACCATTCCCTAACAACCTGCATTTGAGTAGTAGCAATTAAATATTCCCTTTCTAAATGTTGCAAGGCAGAATTGCTTAATAGTGATTAATTTCAAGAGATCCCAGCCCTGAGGTTTTTTTTTTAAACAGTTTCATTCTCCTTGGTCTTGCCAGAAGATATTTAAACAGGACACAACACTGCAATCAGCAAGACGGAGAGAGTATTGCTTCACTAAAGCAGAGTGGAGCATGTCAGCGAAGGAAAATAAAGCTGCCTAACCTTGATTTCTGGCATTGCGTCTTTGTTCAGAATATATTCTAGTTCTATGACATTTGGACAGCTATGATTCTCTGAACAGCATTAACATATTGATGTTTGCATAAATTTTGAACACTTGCTCTCCCACCAAATCAGACAATCTGTAAAAGTTAATGGCTAGTTGAACTGATCAAATAGACAACGGGGGGGGGCCAGGTATGGTCATTTCAGGTAATTCTGGCACTTCGACTCCTACTGCCTTCAGTTACTGCCTCTTCCTCCTGCAATTCTTAATGGTTTCTTAAAATACACTCTCTATGGTTCAAAGAGCCCCCCTCAAAACCTTTTCCAGCCTGCCCTCAGTTACTGTTGTAGTCATCCATCTTCTACTTGGAAAACAGGAATTTCTCATTAAAGAAGGTTCAGGACCAGGAGCATACTACACAGTAGACACCCTTGGGAGCAGTCTCCAGCTCAGAGCACCCTGGCAGGACTTGAGCCCTATAGAGAGTGAACAGTGCCATCTTCTGACCCACTGCCCTGAGCTCCTGAGGTATGCCAGTCTTCTGCAGTCAGCCAGGCATGTAATGACTTATCCAGACTGAGACAGCAGGACAGACCTGCCTAGCTTGCATGGCTGCAGAGAGGCAGACAAAATGAAGGAGTACAGAAAGAAAACCTTGTGTAATGTCTTCTGTCATAAAAATCACCTTGTAGTCCAGTAAGAATCACCTTTGATTAATCTGTTATCTCCTGGACTCTTTAGCTAAGATATTAGCAACAGCATTAAATGACATTGGATTTTTGTATTTGATTTGTACTGTTTTGAGACTTCATCAGCTCTGAGAGGTGTTAATGTAATCTGTTTTCTTCTAGGGCATGGAAAACAGAACACAGATATAATTTCTCCCATTTATAACAAAATAAAAGTCATTATACTACTTTGGCATTTACTTGAAGAATATTTGTTGGTTTGACCTAAACTGTCCAAAAAAAGATTCTGCAGTTTCAGTATTTACCTACTGCTCACCTTATATTTACAGTGATTTCTAGGGAAGAAATGTTACTCTGAAGTACATTTTTATGGTGGACTTCCGTTTTCTCCAAGGGCAATTTCATCCTTAGAAACAACACAATAATGCAAAGGTCATTTAGACTGAGTAAAAAAATATACAGGCACCCTAATATGCTATAAATCCTTTCCACAAACTTCTGCTGGTTTTTTAAGACTCTTAAATTATCTCTGGTGCTGTGGATTGGGTAATCAAGGCATTCCAGATGTCATGGAAGGGACCAGATGGACATGAGAGAAAAAAATCCTTTACTGTTCAAAAAAGTCTATTTCAGGAAAAAAACTTCTTACAAAAAGCATGGAGGCAGCAATATACTTTGGCTACTGTGATGGGAATTCTAACCATTGTGAACCACAACTATTTCAGATCAAGGAGGTTCATAGTAGTGAAGTAACAGCCTGTACATCTGGACTGTATTTAGGGGCAAATTTCAGCCTCTTGTAAGTGTGCTTTGTCCACTGCAACTGCTAAAATAGTGATGATTCTCATTTTTGCCTAGAAGAGTGAGTGCATGAAATGTCTTCTGGACTGGGAAGGATAACGAATAAGAAGATCCCTTTGGGAATTATTTTCTGGGGAAAACAAACAAACAAACAAACAAAAATCTCAAAAAAAAAAATCACCCTGCATGTCACCTCCTCCATGTTCCTACAACAAAGAACTCATCCTGCCTTTAAATGAGCACCATTTGCTGTTGGATCCCAAAAACTAAGTTATGTTCTTCACAGAGAGAAGAAATGTTTCACCACTTCACAGTTACATGAACAGACCCAGAAAGACGTGTCAGTATCAGCTGAGAGAATACGAGGCAAAGACAGGAGCTGAATCCAAGTGTCCAACTGCTCAGTTCGTTGCTCCAAACTGTACACTGCTTCAACAGACCCACAGCCTATTAAATATGCAATCAAAACTATTTCTGGTGTTTCATTTCTGAAAGCATTACTGAGGTAAAATCAAATCCCACCTCTCAGCTGTAAAAGAGGACACACTACATCCTGCTAACACACATTTCATCACAGGTGATGGGCTGGATCATCACATCATCTGAAGGACCAGAATGATTTAGAAGCTCAGTGGGGATATCCTTGACACCAGAAACAGTCAGTGTTCAGTGAGATTGCTATTCAGCTTCCTGCAAAGGGATACATCACCCCTCACCAAAGGAGACCTGAGACATGGCAACAGCTCGTGGAGTGCAGGGCACCCTAGGTGGCAGATTTGCTGACTGATTGTGATTGACAATGCCCACCAAGGGGGCCCTCAAACTCTCCTCAAAGGGAGGCTGTGACTTGCTGAGGTCAAAGCAAAAAGTTAATTGGCTGGTACATACCACAGAAACAAACTCTCACTCTTCTCATCATCTCAGCAGGGCTCTACTTCTGGCCTGCTTTTCTCCTCAAGTTTTTTCCACTTACATTCACCCTTCCTCAAAAGACTGTTAACAAAAGTATTTCATCTACTTGCAGTCACAGCTTTTAAGTATCTGCATCAACTGTCTGCATACCTATAGTGTTAGTATCAGTATCCACTTTAACTCAAAAACCACATGCAGAACATTTGCAGCTAAGGTGGGCTGGTAGGAAAGGCAGCCTTTGAGGAAGGAGGCATGTCAAGGCATACCATACCGCTTCAGAGAGAGGGGTTTGGTGGTACCAGGAGGCTTCATTTTGAATCTGATAGATAGCTCTTAGAAGAGAAGGGAGAAAAGAGCAAAACAGAAATGGGAAGATACATTGGCACTAAACAAACTTCCCTGTCTATTCTGTGTGGATATTAAGGTGTGTGCATCCTTGAAAGGATAGTCAATATAATTTCGGCAAAATCCTGTTTTAGCTGTGTTACTTAATATGCTTCCAGCTAAACACTCCTATCCCCTCACATAGGTAAATGGCCAACATGTACAAAGGTCAGTCTCAGTGTGAACAGCTGTTTCTGGTGCCGCATCAGCACAACTAATCGCAGGCAAGTTTTCTTCCATAGAGCATAATAGGAAACTCCCAATCCAAGCACAAGTCATATGATATTGCAGTTAAACACTTTTGTTTAGAATTCTTCCTTTTGCTATCATTTTTCTTGTTTCCCTTTATAATTAAAAAAAAAAAATTCTTCTGCCCCCAAGCACAATATTTTCAGACTTTCTAGTGGAAAGAAAGCTAAAAGAGATCCCTAAAATAAAAAAAACCTTTGAAAAAATTATTCTTGTTCTCATCAGCTTTAGCTAAGTTGAAATATTTACTGATTTATCAATGGAACAAAAAGATAAAAAGAAAAACAGAACATCCTCAAGAATCAATGCAACAGAAAAAGAGCAGGGGGGACCCACCTTAGCAAAAGAGACTTATCTTAAAAACAAGACACCAAAACCTTTAAAAAAAAAACAACAAACCTACAAACCAAGTTTGAGATACAAGTTTCAACTACTTTTATGTTATCTAGGTATGTTATTTCTCATAAGAGACAGAAAGCCCCCTCCTTCCAGAAAAGGTATGTGCATGGGGTGGGGAAAAGAAAAAAAATCACCTGTCCCATTACTCATCCTGATGTTCATTTTTAGTAATTTCAGTTACTCTCACATACAATGTTCTATTGAATTCTTTTTCCTGGTTATATACTGAGATTAGCATCTCTCAGCACTTACAGCTCTCGGGAAACAAAACTACAACTCCAAGAATTCCCCTGTAATTGTTCTTCTTGAGCAATTAAAACTTTTTCTCCAATAATAATGGATTTTGAGTTCAACAACCTCTCACAGGATTCAATGATGCTACTAAAGCTCTGCTTCAAAACAGCCACAAGATATTAGCATACTGCATAAAAATAATGTCAATTAAAGAGAGCATCCTTCTTAAATTGTTGTGAGGAACAAGGAGCAAAACTCTCTCAACTCTTCCATGAAGATTGTATTGGATTTGATATAGAGAGCATCAAAACAAATTACCAATGGGGTGAGGCACTGCAGAGTGAATCAAAGAGTTCAAATAGATAGCACTCACAGTACTGTCACTGGAAAAAAGAGGCAGAAATCTCTTTGCCTCAATCCCAGCTCCTTTGTTCACCTGAATAAAACTCCCAGACAGAGTTTAGAAGAATACCACTTCAACTCCTGATAAGCATTCATGGTACACAGTAGGTAACTGGCACAAGAAGATGTAGCAAGGATAGAGCAAGGGGTCATAGGGTTGAACTCCTAATGACAATCCATATGGAAGGGGAAGTCAACCCAAAATGTAGTGGTTCTAGGCCTCAACTAGGACACACAGAAATGGCTCAAATGAGATAGCAAAGCTTTGGCAATAGTTTTCTTGCATAATACCCTTCAAACTACTCTCATACAAGTAATCTTAGATGGATTTATGTTTATAATAATTTTAAGAAGTAGCAAGTCACAATTTTCTTTACTGAGTAACACTGTTCTCTGATGAAACTTAAAAATGTATGAGTCTCAGTAGCATTAATGTTTTTTTGAAAGAACAGAACTATTCTATTTCTGTTACCTTTACTTCTTACAGATGTGTTTTAAATTAAGCAGTAAAACTCAAAACAGGAAGATAAAATTATGCTAGTGCAGTCCAAATTTTTTTTCCATTTAAATGTTTTAGAAGCATCCAGAAAAAGAACAAAACAAAGAAAAAATTTCAGGTCAAGTGAGGATAACTTTACCCTTGCTGATAAACAAGCCTTTGCAAATATTGCTTCAGAGTGTGTTTTATCTAGTTAACACAAACAGCTTTGATATGGGAATTAGGGACAAAAATCATTCCTTGCTAATCTCTTGCTTATTTTCAAATGAGATAAAGTAAAAACTGTTATAGGCAGTTTCAAAAGACTACCACTTACTTGCAGAAAGATACCCATTTCCATCTCAAAATATTCCTAAAGTTGCACTTAAGCCAGCAGTATTTGCTAAAGCTTGTTAGAGAGTTCATTTAAAGAAAAAAAAAAGTTTTGGAGTATAGACACACACACAAATAATATCACAGTAATAACTCAAAAGCTAGGCTACCTCAAAGAAGGCAGATTACTCTCCAAGAAAATATGAAGTTTATCAATCAGATTTTCCCTTCCTAATCAAGTCATTCACTGTTCTGGACACTATTAATAGATCAGTTTAGCTCAGTACTAGAAGTACATCAATCTGAATTAAATATTTTTGTGAGTTTCAAGCCCCCTATCTGGACTCAGGCTACACCAGACTAGAACATGGGAAAGAGCTTCCAAAAACAAAACTTCATAAATCCAAACACAGTACTTGAGGGATTTCAAATTTTAAGGAACTGACAGCTCCTTCTGTATACTCCTAGAGCCGTGAGATTGGGATAAGCACGGTGCTAACCCATGTGCTTTCTGACACCACGTGCAATGTTGACCTTGTTTGACCTCAAGATTTCTGGCTGGAGACGGCGGGGAGGAGTATCAGAAAATGGAATTTGCATCTTCATACTAGACTGACCATGACAACAAGACAGTGTGAAGGCCAGCACACATCCCTTATTGAGATGAACTATTTTCATTAGCCTGCAGTCAAAGGCCAAGTTGAGCTGGTTGGTTCTGCTGATCTCAGACACAGAAACTACTGTGAGCACTGTGGGTAGCTGCTGTCCTCAATCCTTCACTACCATAAGACTAATGGATCACCATGGTACATTCACATCTAGAGAAAAGGAAAAGGAGAGGTCTGACTTACATAATTCTGGAAGGAAAAGAAAGTGAATGAAATGTGACAATGCCCAAGTGAACTTGACTTCACGTAAGCTTTTATAAAATGTTAATGATTGCCTCTGCACTGCTGGACAATGTCAACCATTCCACAGCTGGATCTCTTTGGATTTTTTTTTCCCAGGTTTTTCCCTCCTCCCCATTATTTTATTAAGGCCAACATTGATATTAGAACAAACCTGAGACAAAAATGTGTTCTAGAACATATAGGTAATGATCAACCCACTCCAACTATTTTTCCAGCCAGTTCTTGACAAGCAGCTTACGCTGTAAGACAGGCCTGCAACTGAGTTGAAGAGAGAGCCCTATCCATCCCTACAGATGGGTGGGGGGTTTGGTGTGGGGGTGAACCTCAGCAGCTTTCCCTCACTGTCTGCCAACTTTTCCCAGGAACTGACTATACTGTCAGAGCACCTCAAATCCAACAAAGTCACTTGGAGTCAGACTAGAAAAATGCTGACACAGGCAAGTGGTGTAAGACCAGGAGACAGAGAACAGCTGAAAGTGCTCTAGGGACCATCTTCTGAAGAAATGTAATCGGATCAATGCAGCCACAGAAAGTTTCTGAGTTTACCAGTAGCACGTGTTAGAGGGAAAACAGAACAGAAAGTATCTTGACAGAAAGTGAAGCAGCCTGGATATGAGATAAGATCAAGCAGCACTAACTGACCACCTGATGGAGTAGAAGCAGAAAGAAAACCAAAGTGAACAGTTTTATTTTTGCAGTCACAGTCATGATTGCAAATGATGAGGGCAGCACAGTGCTTCAAATTACAAGCATAATATTGCATACTAAGTGTTCTCCAATCACACCATTTGGAGATGAAACAGTTTGTTTTAATGCTACTCTTTAATACCAGTATGAAAATGCTACTCTTTTACAAAGTAAAAAATGGGTCCTGATAGAATAAAAGATGGAATAAACCAATACAGGCAGCATATAAATGAACTCGTTTTGCTGTAAAATACTGGCTGCCTAGAAAACTGTGTAACTTTTTTTGAAATAGAAATTCAAAGTCAGTATCAAAAGAAAATCAGAATTTCCAGTTCACTGTTTTAGACCCCTCAGAATTCTCTTTCCCTAGTCAAGATACAAAATGTGAGCTCTTTTTTTCTATGTTACAGAAAAATCAATGAATGCAGTTTTGACCATTCACTGTACACTGTAAGAATTTAAGCACAAAGTAAAACTGAACAAAGAAACCCACAAACACTTGCATGCAAGACCTCTGAGCTAAGCAATGACCTTCCTCCTGCAACTGAAATTAAACAATTTCTCTATTGTTGATCTTCATAGTAAAAAAAACAAACAACATTGTTTCCATTTATTAGCCTGTAAAGGATGCTATAAAGGATTACCTAAACTCTATACTTCTCAGTTACTCAATTCTACTGAATCCTAATATTGGCTAAATGAGATCCAATTAGTATAAAACTCAAATTTATTTCTTCGTAATTATACAGACCATAAAATTTATTGCTTTCAGGCACAATTTTATACATACACAAGTGAGATGACATCTCTTCATCTTCCTTATAGTTCTTTTTCCTTATTTACAGTTGTGATGTCATTGACCAAGCTACAAAAGATGCATTTTCAGTAATTTCCAAGACAAAAATCTCATGTCTTCTAGAAAAGAGCTCTATAGCTCTATAGTTTTAGTCCAGTTACAACAATTATTATGCAAATCCCTCAACTCCACATGGTTACCCAGCCTTAGAACTCATTACAGATTCTGCTCCATCTTCTCTTTCAGATGTGTCAAAATTTAATAATTACCGTGAACTAGGGGACAATGCTGCAATATGAACATAATACTGATCACAAAGCTTTTGTGCTAGTGTACAGGATTCTTTCATGCTTAATTTGTTATTAATCATACTTTAGATTATAGTCACTGTTAAAGGTTTTTTAAAAAAACGTTGGAAAAATTCCTTATTTGAAATGAACTGTCTGCATCATCTTCCAAGTAACTCCTGCTCTGCTCACACATTTTACCTAAAATATTACGATATTCAAGCAAAAGTTAATTACTTTTCATAGAGACTAGAGTGTCAGACTTTTTTTATTATTATTAATAGGACATGGAGGAATTCAGAAAAGGGTAAGGCAACCAAAGTTTAGGGCAAGAGGGCAGACAGCTTGAAAGGAGGCAACATCGGTAGCTATAGTAGTTATTTCTCTCAGGGGCACTGATGCTGTGATGAGGAAGCAACCAGGATGTAGGGATGACAGGATGAAATGCAATACTAGAATATCATGCCTTGATTTATGGAGGCAAGAATTTAATTAGAACAAACAGGAAGTACCTCCAAGATATTTAAGCACAAAAGTAAACTGGAAAGACATCTCAGAAATATAAAAAAAAAATTATAATTCAAGTGCTTTGATGCTGTTTAGAAGTGAAGAACCTCCAAGTGTCATTATTTATTAGGTTAATACTGACTATTAGCATTATTGCATGCAGCAGGAGTTAAATCTTCCAGGTAAATAAGGAGTGGGTGATTCAAATAAATGTTCATAATAAAATTGGTGACTTGATACAATCTTTAAAAATGAAGGGGATTTTAATAAGGTAAAATTGACAGTGATGAACAACAAAGATGAAAAACAGATTCCTGCTGTGGATGCGAATTCTGTTTAACTAATCAATGTAATCAAATGCTTAAAAAGCATTCACACAGGAGCTGCGCACAGCAATTTCCCAGGAAAGGAGCAGGGAATTTCCCCCTTAATATAAGAAAAACACCAAAAGTTTTTTTAAAAATAAATTTTTCATATAGTGTTACTGTTCTTCACTGTCACCACGCCAGGCAAATACAACATTGGGCTTCACCTATTACATAGTTTGAACCCTCACAACAGCTTCATCTGCTATGATCCCTTTTGTTGTTCCAGATAAATGAAGAAGGTATCACAAAAGGCACTGAAAACCATTATCACAGCAAACTGGAGAAGAATAAAAACAACCACAGGAAGTTCACTGCAGAATGCTGATGGCAACCCAAGCTTGGAAATTATATAACGAACTTTGGCAAAACTTCATAGCAAGGCTGTTTTTTAGGCAATACAAAATATTGAAGGATGGGGAGGGAAAGGAAGAGGGAGAAAAGCAGGATGATTCATTCAGCACTTTTTGTGTGAGGGAAGTGGCCTGTACTTATTCACTGAAGGATAACTCAAAACGCATCTATGCCAAGCCGTGCAGTGAGGGAATGAAAGCAAAAAAAGCCTACCACAGCTGTTCAAGAGTGATAGAACTAAGGATGAAAATAAAGCATTCAAAAAGAAAACCAAGAAATACATACAAATAGATAATTTGTTTTTCTTTTGGGGAAAAAAAGAAAAGGAGGATCTGCAAAAAATTGTTTGGTGCATGATCGATACGCTCATATCCATACATGTTGCAGCATGTATACTTCCCAAAAGCAGTCCTCTCAGTAACTTAGCAAAGCACATTTTTGCATTAACAATTCAACTCTAATCTCCTCCTCTAATTTCCCCAAAAAGATTCAATAAAGCAACCTCATTCAAAATATGCCATCTAGAACGACATCTAAAAAGGATATACTAAAACCAAACTAAAATTGCAGCATAGAGGTTGATCTGATCATTAAATGTAAAGCATGAGAAGGCAATTGATATATCCGTTTTGAAGTGACAACAAAGCAGTTACCAGTATATTACAAGTCACCTGATTGCCCAACTAAACAGTTAATGACCTATCAGATGTGAAACAAACATTTCATTGAGATCTCACTGACCTTGTTTCTCTTCAGGAGAGACTGAAGAGAACACGCTTCCCTAAACCACATATTCAGTAATAAAAACTAGCAGCACAAGTCTTTAAGCTACACTTTCGGGGAAAAAAGCATGGGAAGAAAATAAAGTATTAATCCTTCTTCCATCAAATCTAGTGTTAGACTGCAATGTTTAACAGGAAGCTTGATCTGTTTAGAAAGTAATTTACCAGTCCTTTGTACTGTAAGTTTTTATGATGTTTCAGTAGAGATTAATGGGCAAAGGTTTTGCTTTAAAAATCCCCCATTTCTTAATTATAAGAACTGCCTGATTTCCCAGAGGAACACATGAGAAAGCAGGAACAGAGGAACTGACACCCAAAGAGATACTTAGAAATGCCAAAATTGTTCAGCGTATATGACATCAGCTTCTTTTGAAAGTCATGACCTCTTTGCTCAGTCACTGAGATAAACTTTTGTATGACATCTGTAACTGGAACAAAGCTCTCCAAAGGACAGGAGATGTGGTTGTGGTCAAGACAAATCTCCATCTCTCCCCTTGCTCTCTCTACCTCGAGTACTATAGCTAAGGGTTTTTTGCCATGTAGTTTAACTAGTTTTATTAAGAATACAGTAACTTTAATTCCTAAGAGAGGTGAAGACAAGCCTTGAAAGTATATCCTGGTATCAATTTCTGTGTCTTACATTAAGTGTCCTCTTTACAGGGGATGTTTTTCTACATTACAATTTAAATTTATTCCATAATTTCTGCAGTAATTTGTAGAAAGGACATTAGAGGAGTCACATAAGAAATACAATGCTATCTGAGCAAAAATGATAGACAGTGCTGGCTCACAGCTGGCAAGAATGGAATAGATTCAAAAGTAATTTACCAGTCCTTTGTACTGTAAGTTTTTATGATGTTTCAGTAGAGATTAATGGGCAAAGGTTTTGCTTTAAAAACAGAACTTGAAAAATATTTTCAAGAAAAAGTCTAGGGGAAACTAACTTTTTGCAAATGTGTTCTCTTTGTTATTACTTTTTGTTTCTAGTATTTGTTCCATGTTTTAAAAACATGTGTTAAACTGGAAGTAATTAAGGACTCTGGAAACCCAGAGAATGGAGCTTTGCAGAAAGCCCTCTCTGTGAAAGTGATTTGACACAATATGATGTTAGGTCTTTCTATCCAAGAGAAGTCAGATCATAGCAAAATATAAATGACTTTTTTCAAACATTTTATCTCTGCTAAAATGTAACCTATTCCACGAGCTCTCTGAGGGCACAGAATATATCATCCTGGTAATCTGTTGATTATCTAAACCACTCAACATAACTCCAAGTTCACTAACCTTTGAATCCCACCATTAACTAAAGCCTTCTGGGTTTAGTATCTCTGTTTTGGCAAAAGCACAATGCTCAACATCTATTTTGGGTATCAGTCTCATCAAAATGTCCCATTGCTCATCAGAAAGGAAATAAAAAGAACACCAAGAAATATTACTATCTATCCTCTTGGTTAGAGACAAAAAGGACTGGCAGTAAACCTAGGCTCCGTTTCCTTCCACAGCAGTCTGGATATTCTCCAACAAAGTGAAATCTGCAAGTATCTACCTCTCCAAGTGGTAAGAGAAATGTAACTCTGCCTGCACTTTAAAGGACAACCAACTCTGCTTAGGGTTTTGGAAAAAAATAAAAACAAACAACAAGAACAAAACAACAACAACAAATCACTTTTTCCTTTTTTCAGGAGAGGGCTGCAGGCTATGAACTCAAATGGAAAGAAACACTTCCCTGAAGCTCTGAGCTAAATAGCTAAACTCTGGAGAGATACAGTGCTGGGAACCCATCACTCTCCTTAGCCAGTAGGAACTGGCTAGGTCTAAGCAACTGCTGCAGATCCCCATTCAAGGCATTAATTCTCCCAAAGCACTGTGTAGGATGCCCATAGGCATGACTGTGCTGTACCACATCCTGGAGTGTCTAGCATCTAGAAGCCAACTATCTGCCTTGCAGCGTCCAGTTCTTTCAGATCAAGTCCCCAATAAGTTATTAAAGACCAGTAGGAAAAGCCACATTACATTGTGTGTGAGGAACATTAAGAGAGCATTTGCCTGGGACACAATAAGGGCAAAATCAGACTAAATTTGTAAGAGTCTCTTCTGGCCTCAGCCCTGTGTAAAAGGACCTTTATCTCAGAAAGTTTGAGAGACTAATTAATTTGTGCTTTAAAAGCCCTTCAGAATCTTGGAAGAATGATGCTATATTTTTCTTCACTAAATTTAATTCAAAGTCCTTTGCCCTTAGCATATCTCAGTGTATCCTCCAATAAGATACACTGAATAAAGCACCACAGTAGAAGATGCCTTGCAGTTCTATGCTGATGATTGCATACACTGCAATACATTGCTTTTATATTCTGTGTATACTAAGATAAATGAAAAGCTAAGGAATAAATTAAAACTTTACACTGTAATGAGGCAAGCTGGTTTGCCCTTTATTGCCCTCTGTTGTCCTCAAAATGCCAGAAGGCTGGGAAGGATATATACCTATTCATCTGTGGTGGATTATGATCACCCACAACAAAAACTGAACGAGGTACAGCTGGGAGGCTTAATTTCCTTCATATTATCAGGACATACAGGCTTGCTCCAAATTAGGGTAAAATAAACACTGGGAGTATGTTACCATGCCTCCTGCTCAAAACCAGGATCTGCCTCCAACTAGGAACCCAAGTGAGAACACTAAACATTGAAGAACAACTATCCTAGATACTAGGATAGTAACCTAGACAGTGAGAACAAAACATCCCAAAGCAGTGCTAACAAGGAGCATGGCTTGCCAGTCTGGGGATCAGTCAGACACTCTCCACCACACTTATGTGCTGAAGTGAATGATACAAGAACAGTTTTTCCTGCCAGACACCCAAGATGCCTTGCACAGGAGTGCAAGGACCAAAGACACAAATCCCACTGCATCAAACACACAACTGGAGAGCAGTGAAAACTACTACATTGTTCTCCGGGACAGTTTTAATCTTGGATTATAACTGGAACAAAGCCTGGCTTCAAATCAGTTTTAATCTGCACTTCTGCTTTTCAGCTAATCTTCAAAAGATGTGATTCTCTTTGGATAACAATAATTATAAAAGGTTCATCCGCAATAAAATCTGACATCATGTTGTATGTCAGAATATATACTGTATGTTGAGAGCACGACATAAACACTATTTAAACAGATACAACCTACCAGAGGTGTATCTTAATATTTATTATCTTCATATTTTTATTCGAAAATCATAAGTTACATTTCTACAGCAATTTTAATATGTATCAAGCTTAGCTTGAATGAAAGTAAGTTCTTGTTAAAAGATACAAAAAAACCCAACTACAGAGTAGTATTAATTCACAAAATTACTTTCAATTATTTAGGTTCCTATGAAGGAAGCTAGGTTTATGCAAAATTGTATTTTAAATTGATCAAAAGGAAACAATGCCTCAAATTAGGGAGTGGATACAACCAGTTCTGGGTGCCAAATTCTTCCAAGATTACAGCCCTGGCAGACCTGTGCGTCCAAATACTTTTATTTTCAGTTTGGAAGTCAGGAAACAACTTTCTTACTGGTTTAACTCAGTCAGTTCCTCAGTGTTCAATAAATCAGCCACTAAACTGAATCAAGCTGACACAGAAAATGATCTCGCAGCTCCCACAGGAGAGGCAAGAAAGAAAAGATGATGTCAAAAGTTCAGTTTCAAACAAATTAGCGTCCCAGGTGCTGGGAGCCCAAACTCCCCTTCAGATCAGCAGTTGCACTTTCCTGTTATGCACAAGTAGTTAAATATGAAAAATTTATTTAACATGTCTTAGGTCTTTAATGCTTCATAATAATATAAAACCCTATCTCAGACCATTTGTTTTCACTTTGGGTTCTAAATCCATCCTGATTTGTTATGAGTCTGTAGCTGGTGGCTAGGATCAGCAGCCTGACGCAGTGCTGTGCTGCTTGGGACACTGGCCTGGAGCACACTGCCAGGACAGGCTGCTCTTCCCCAGACTCTTCTCCCTCCCCATTGCCCTTCTATCTTCTCATATCTTCTTGCTACACAGAGAATACAAACCAGAGCTACAATTCCCTCAGGACACCTCAAAATAATAAGGGTTTACTGCAGGAGCACTCTTCCTTTCTCCTACCCAAGGCCTCATATCCTGATTGCACCCCCCCCCTCCCCCTTTCCAGTGTGAGGATTTATTTATTTTAATCACAAGCAAATAAGGCACACCTACAGAGTACCGGTTCTTCTAGCTGCCACTTCCCCAGGGACATCTCCACCACAAATATATTCAATTTGGTGTTAATAAACCATAAGGAGTCAGCAGAAATCACTCATATCCCAACCACTGCCCCCGGAGGGTGCCAGCAGATGTTCAAAGGAGAGATCAGCAGCAGGGCACTGCCAATCACCTCGGTCTTATTTTAACCTCACTTGTCTGTTCAGCTTTTCACTGTCTATGTTATATAGAGGGGATAAAAGAAACAAAATCTTTTCAGTGAATATAGTTCACTCCCGCAGAGACAAAAATCTAGATGACCTCATTCATGCTCGCATGGAAAAACACACATAGTACTGCTTTATCACCTGAAATGATACAAAGCCATTGTCATCTGAATCATTTGGTCTCCTGTTTGCTACACAATATAGCACAATAATGCTCAAGGGTTTTTGTCCTCATTTGCAGATGCATCAATTCCTGGAACAGAGAGCTGAAAGTACCTCTCTGAAGAGCTCTGGCATGGTCACGTATGAAATATTGCATTCAGTTCTGGACATCTAATTACCAAAAAGATAATACATTAAAGAGAGTTATTAGAGAAGCAACAAAAATGATGTGTAGACTGAAGAGACTGATTACATCAAGACACTAAAAGGTAACTGCATAAAGGTTGGCTAAGGAACAACTTTCCAGAGGACACAATAACAGCCTGTAAATATTTGAAGGATACATATGCCAATAAGGAAAATTAATTATTTAGGACATCAAAAACTAGGTACAGTTACAAATAGCAAGATGGCATTAAAAAAGTCTGACTCTCAAGAAAAAAAGAAGGCTAATAGAAGGCAGGCTTTGAGAAGTTTATCGCCTGGATGACTTAATAGGTCTTTTGTATCTCTACCTCCTGTAACTCCATGATAATAATAATGGAGCAAAAGAAAGAACTCAAAGTATGAAATCCAATTAATTCTTTGCCAGTAGGCAAACCATCTTTATCAGATATTTTGGCTTAGTAATAAGCTTAAGCTTGGCATGATAGATCCTACCTGTCAGTTATTCAGATGTAGCTTTTTGCAAAGTCTTTAGGGAAGCCAAGAGTATTTTTATACTTTCATTAAAACACAGACTACATCCATCAAAGGAGGAAGTTACATTAAAAAGATCTTTGGCATTTTCAGACTAATCTGTGCATCTGTCCGGTGCCATATTTAGCATTATCTAATCTCTTTTGTGCATCTAACAGACTGCAAACCCTTTGGGGCAGAAATCCCATCCTCTTCTTTCTTAGTATTACACAGCACTGAGTGTGTTGACAGCGCTCAACAAATAATAGCCAGTTCCAAGGGAGGAAAGAAGTCTGTGCTAGTACACTCTGTGCAGTATCATTTTCAAGGGATGAATCTTTACATTAGTAATGGAGCTGGGAGTCTTTGCACACATTGCAGCAGAGGAATAACTCCTGCTTCTCTCAGCAAGAAAAATAACTTTCCAAACACAGAAAATGCCTCACAACGCTCCAAAAAATCTATCATTTGGATAGGTACAGAAACTGTCAGGAAGCAGTAACAAAGAGGATACAAATTATTTTGAAGGGGAAGAAAATAAATTAAATATTGAGACTAAAATTTAGCACTCATGAGGAAGAACCCTCTTTAAAGACACAGACAATTTGTAGGCATTGTGATACCATTTTTAAATGCACAGTCAGACATCACATCTCAGATAACAATTCATCACTAGGCGTACATTTAAAACAAACCATCTCAATGTACTTATCTATTACCCAAGCAAATGTTTCATCCAGACTCACACTATTTATTGAGACTACTTTAGTTTATGCAAAACTCTTGCAGCAGTAGGAACCATCTGAGGAACCTACTAGTCTGCTCCCCATTTCAGTATCTGCCAAAGTTAGTTTTTGAAACAGCATATAGAGACATGCCTAGCTACATATTGACATGTTGCCCTTTAAAGTATTCTGAATTAAGCATAATAAGCCATAGACTTTTTATAAGATCAGTGGGAAAAGTTACTGCTGGTAGACTGCATACTCCTCTGATAAACTCCTCCTTTTAATATTTCACCCAATTATTAACACATTACAAACTCCTCATGGTTACAAACTCTAGCCTGGAATCAGGAACCGCTAACAATTCTACCACTCATAATCTCAAACACTTGGTTTGGGGCAGAGATGCTGCCTGTGCTGCTCTTAGATGAATTTTCTTCTGAGAAGCAATGCCAGTGCCAAATGAAATACTGATGGCCAAGGAAGGGACAGGTTTCACAGAGATGCTTTGTTTTGCAAATGATCCTAGTTATCAGTAAGAAGCATCTATTATGTACTGCTCCATGTATGCAAAAAGGATATTCAGGAAAGTTATTTACATTAAGGTAGCACAGTGAGTGAGATGAACACTCCTACCTCATTTGCCACAGGACGCTGTGTGCATTTGCAGAGTTGCTAACTTCAGGGACATTTGCAGTGTAGCTTCTCTTTCCAAAGGTAACATAAACCAGAAGAATTTAGAATATGTATTCACAAAATTGCATTTCTCTGGCTCAGTTTCATAATCTTTAATACTCCATCTCAGGTTTAGATAGAAAACTTGGGACCTTTTCTGTTGACAGAAATTTATTTTTATGCCATATTTTCATTTAGTATGAGAACTACACTTTTTTTAATTGCAATGCAATTGAAAGACACCTCTTTTACTCACTTTTCATTAAACAAGTAATAAACCAAGATGTAAAAAAAACAAAAACCCACCAAAAAAACCCACCCCAAACCAGAGTACCAAAAACCCAGCAAATCAAACAAAACCACAAAAACCTGTCTAAAAAGATACTGGAACAAATATACAGAATATATCGCTTAAATCTATTTTTTATGATCACTTATGTCATTAAACAGCCTAAATGCTAGTCCAAGTCAATGGAACTTCAGCACTTGGCATAATTTATCCCACTGGACAAACCAAGGGAGGGGATACTCTTGAGACCCACAAACTAGCTTGCTGCCAGCTTCATCACCTCAGCTATTAAGTAATACTTGTGGGCAGGTAGTTTTCTGGAATTCATGAAACTCAGGGGCAAAACCAACCACAGCGACAGATAAATTTTGTAATATTGGTGAGAAACAAATCCTAAATAAAGGATAGGAGAATTTTTGTACTCTCAAGTGATTTTATGTATTTTCAATACTATTTGTCCAATATTAGATAGAAATTCCATCCAGAGTGGTTATGTGGCTGATAGAGAAATCAGAAACCCAGCTGAACAGCTTCTAACCTTACACTGTTTTGTCAGATCTAACCGAACCTTTTACATTGCCGTGCAACTAAGACATTTCAGGTAACATTCAGAAAGCTACAGAATAGCTGATCTTCTTAATAATTTAGGCTAAAAAAGGTAAGTTAAAACCATTATCCTGACATTATTTTAAATATTTACCTACGCTGCTGTTATCATTTGGTAGGGGTTGGGATTTCTTTGGGGTAGGGGGTGTCTTTCCCTAGCCTTTTAAAATACTTTTTAGGGTGCCTTAAATACATGCCAATTGAATTGCACCCAAAGACTTTTAGTATACTGCTATCACAGTGATGAGTAAGGGCATAACTGCAACAAATCCCATCAAATCCAAGACTGGGATTGCATTGGAAAACCTGTCCTGGCAAGATTCCAAAGGCCTGTAGTGAAAGGACAAGGGACACTGGTTTTCAATTGGAAATGAGTCAATTTAGACTTGATACTAGGAAAAAGTTCCTTACCATGAGGGTGGTGAAAGACTGGAACAGGTTGCCCAGGGAGGTGGTTGAGGCCCCATCCCTAGAGGCATTCAAGGCGAGGCTTGACAGTGCTCTGGCAAACCTGATCTAGTTGGGGATGTCCCTGCCCACTGCAGGTGGGTTGGACTAGATGACCTCCAGAGGTCCCTTCCAACCCAAATGATTCTGTGATTCCCAATGCAGTTTTTTGTTTCTTTCTTTAGAAAACAGTTAAAGACCCAAAGATGATCACCTGAGTGAGTTGATTTCCAGGGGAAAGAAGAAACAAAAATAATACGAGAAGGGATGATGTATCAAGGAAAAGAGAAGTGGCAGCAATTACATAAAGTCTTAGACACTACAGGCAACATACAACTAAAAAGTTCTCCCTACGAAGGCCAGTATTATTTTCTTGCTTTCAATTTATGACAGTTTTAGAATTAAACAAGGACACTGAAAGTTGCTCGGGGCTCTCTAGCTTGGAGCTCAAAGAACAGCTCTGTGCCCACTACACTGGAACTGTCTGAAAACCAATAGCTGTATTTAACATGAATTCAATTTTATCATGAGGGAACACAAACCAAAACCTACTCTTAGTAGAAAGATGCAGTGACCAGTAAAAAAGAGATACTGCCTGTTCTGCTGTTAGTATATGCATGTTCTTGCAAAAACTAGAAGACAACTCAGAGACAGAGGGAAACCAATGAGCCCAACACAGTACCTACAAAACCCCCACTAACACTTTTGTTTTGACAGCCTCAGAGACCCTCCACAAACAATCTAGCCCTTCCAAGTTCTCAGTTATCATACCACCTTCATGATTAAAATGACATAAGACAAAAATTACTTAATGTTTCAATGGAGTTCTCTGAGCAAAACTAATGAATACTAATAAGCAAGATTTCGTGGCCCTTCAAACTTATTATAAAGATCAAATCATCATTTTTAGCTTGACTGTAACTTTACAATTTAATGTCTTGCATGCGCATACTACATTATATGCTAAGATATTTTATAAGACACATGAGTTACCAGGCATAAGATGTGGACACTCCATAAACTCCTCCCCCAAAGCATTTTTGTCATAAAATCTTTCAAGAGAAGATGTTTAATTTTATTCTGAATTCCAGAGATCTCTGTAAATAGTTTCACAGCTTTAATCTCATTCATATCTGACAGCAAAAGCAGTAACACAGCTTGGAATTACACTTATAAATCTCCACACAAAACTAACTACTTGGAAAAACCATGAGAGAGTGCTATCTTCATAGCAGCTTCAGCAGGAACTTTGCTTTGCATCATGGTTCTGAGGAATCAAACGCAGCTGAAACAGAGACTCTAAGAGACTACCAACCTCTTTTTGTATCACCCTCTAACATTTCCATCCCATTCATACCCAACTCCCCCATTTCACTCTGACACAAGAAGTTCCCATCATCTCCACATAAATGCACAGCCAAGTGTTGGGGGGGAGTGTCACACTGTAATTGAGGGTTGATTTTTTTTTCCCCCTAAATTGACCTTCACAAATCATCTTCAGTTGTGCTTCCAGCACAACACTCAAAATTGAGATAAAGAAGGACAAACCCTGGATTCTATAATACTGGTAGGAATCTTCCTGTTTGTCATAGGTCTGTAAGCACACCTACAGAAACCCTTGCTGAAGTGCTTGTTTCCCTTGGGAAAGGCAAGTTAGAACCAGTCAAATTACCAGGAACCAGGAAATTACAGGCCTGTAAGTCTAACTTCAGTCCCAGGGAAGGTGATGGAGCAGATCATCCTGAGTTCCATTATGCAGTACATGCAGGATAACCAGGTGATCAGACCCAGTCAGCATGGCTTTATGAAGGGCAGGTCCTGTTTAACTAACCTGATCTCCTTCTATGACTGGGTGACCCGCTTACTGGATGAAGGGAAGGCCGTGGATGTTATTTATCTGGATTTTAGTAAAGCATTTGATACAGTTTCCCACAGCATTCTCCTAAAGAAATTAAGTGCTCTTGGCTTGGATGGGCATACGCTCCACTGGGTTAAAAACTGGATAGATGGCTGAGTCCAAAGAGTTGTGGTCAAT
>VWZO01013272.1:34346-47644 GCA_013396975.1 Bucco capensis
AGCTGGTAAAGGGCTTAGAGCATAAGCCTTATGAGGAAAGACTGAGGGATCTGGGCCTGTTTAGTCTGGAAAAGAGGAGACTGAGGGGAGACCTCATTGCTCTCTGTAACTACCTGAGGGGAGGTTGTAGGGAGGCAGGAATTGGTCTGTTCTCCCTGGTAGAGAGTGATAGGACAAGGGGAAATGGATTGAAACTGCACCAGGGGAGGTTCAGGTTGGATATTAGGAGGAATTTCTTTCCTGAAAGGGTTGTCAGCCATTGGAACAGGCTGCCCAGGGAGGTGGTTGAGTCACCGTCCCTGGAGGGGTTTAAGAGACGGCTGGATGTTGTGTTGGGGAGCATCATTTAGTGGGGTGATAGGGCTAGGAAAAAGGCTGGACTCGATGATCTTCAAGGTCTCTTCCAGCTGTAACTGTTCTATGATTCTATGGTTCTATGATTCTATAAATCTGTAGAATTGGGTGGGGGGAGAAATCCGGTTTTGCATGGTATTGCTGCATCAATAATTGCAGTCTGAACAGACAAAACTACTTACATGTATGCAGATAGGGATGTGGATGCACACTTTCCAGTAGCCACACATAACACCACAAATGTGGCTTCACATTCCTATCCTTGTCCAGTCTCAGCATGAAGTGGAGACATTAGGGCACAGCAGGGTATGCATTTTGGACACGCTAGATTAACTGTATGCATCCACATGCATCATACAACTGCACTTATAGAGGTCTTTCAGGGACAATCACCTAAATTAATTTCTTTCTACCTAGATCTGGATGGAAGCCAAAGATGTATCCCCAATATACACAGACAAAACAAATTGCTCTAAGGAAAAGAGAGCCGTACTCAAAATTCAATTGAAAAAAAAAGGCTTGATGAGAAATCCTTTATAAAAGAGTCTTGAATGACACATGCCATATAAACCCACAGGAAGAGAAACTGCTGACTGCAAGATTTGGGGTTCAAAAAAAAGCAGATTCTACCTATCATTTTGCAATTTCATTACACGATACTTCCAGGATAGTAGGGTGATGGCAACTTCACTTTCAAAAGCTATTCTTATTCTTTCTTTAGTTGTCATTTCAATTGTGCATAAAAGGGGTTCAGAAACACGTGTTCATTAAAACTGTTCCCATTTCATTTTATTTTATTTATTTATGTTCTTCTCCAAAGAAAATGAGAAAAGTTTAGAGAGCAATGCAATCCAACTGCTAGTCCAATAGCAGCTTTTCTCATCCTCTATACAATAGAATTAGAGAAGTGAACTCCTAATAAAATAAAAGGGTCAACTATGAAATTCACATTTTCTTCTTACTGCTAAACATAACGCTGAAAGGAAAATGCTGCCCACCTCAACATAAATCATATTCTGAAACAGTAATTCACTTACAACATTTGTATTGATTCTCACAGATAATAATATCTCCCACTAAAACATATTATTGTTTTCACTCCATTGGTCAGGAGTGTTTTATAAATGTTTTGATCAGTCTGATAAGGCTTTCAGCCACACATGTGCATCCTGCAATTTCGCTGAGCTCCAAAAACATGCTGGTAGTGCATGCTAAGTAAAAAGAATCCATATTCAGTGACCTGAAAGGTTCTTTCCAAACGTGCATTCTGTGATTCTGTGTATTTTTGTTACAGGCTGTCTCCTTCCATATATCCACTACCTTGCTAAGAACATGCTACACCAGATTTACCAGCAACTATCAACTCTTTGTGTCTTCTACAAGAAAGTAAGCGTATCAAAAAGGAAGGATTTTTCCAACATGTATTTTGTATGTTTGGCAAATTACTGCTATTTTCAGGTTCCCTGTTGAAACAGATGCAGATATTTTTCTGCATCCTAGCACATCAAGTTCTAGTCCAGACCAATGGTTAATACTTTCTTATCAACACCGTAATACTGACATTGTATCAGCATGGTACATTGTATGGGCTTATCAAGATACGTGTCAGCAACAGGACTGATGAAAACCAGAATTACATTTATAACACAGATCCTAAAATCAAAACTTTGTATGAAGAGAAGTACAAGAAACGGACACTTGAGGGCTTTAAAATGATTAACAATATATGTAATCTTAATGGATTACAAAGACATTAAATCTGACACTCTAAAGTCAGTGTATGGACACATCACAACATGAGAATCAGTGCTCACAGTTACAGCCCCTCCTTGATTCCATTTCACTACTCCAGTGAACTTAAATCCTGACTTTCAGGGAACAAGCCTAGGAGACAATTCAAGTGCCATGCTTATAATGCAATGCTAGTTCTCATGTGCAGTTCCCATTAAGGTATAAAATACCACAACAGGCTGAGATGTAGCTGTAAGGAAGTGGACAGTAACCAGTGACTCATTTTAACTAGACTATCAACGACCCAGAAGTCTGCCGTGATTGGATCCATCCTGAAGATGGAAATCAAGACATAGACAGAAACCAGGACATGGAAGGGCCTAACTTTCATTAGCAATTACTTGAAGCATTCCGCTGTCCTTCTGAAACTAAGTACAGTTGTTACAAACCAAATAAACTCACTTAGCAAGCCCAAATCCCACAATCAAGAAAGGAAAATGGTATTTCCACCTCTGTCAGTAAGAATTATCATGGACAGAAGGCTAATTTTAGGCATACAGTGGCTACACAGAAACAAATCTACAGAAGTGTCAATATGCTCATTTGCTTCCTCCTTCTACTGACATTTTAGGAATTTGTCTTCTAAGAAAAACGCTTTATGCAGCTCAATCACTCATCCCTATATAGACATTTTAAAATTTTGCTTTATTACATGTTGCAGCATTACCAGCACTGACCAGGTATAATAATTCAGTTTCAAAGCCGCACTCTGGTATTTTGAAGTTAGGTCAATGCCCAGACTCCTCTGATTCACTGTCTCGAGAAACATTAACTCTGTCAAAGTGTCTGTTTACAAGTGAGAGGGTGGATTCATCCACTCCAGGAAATCTAGGACAAGATGACAAGGAGGGTTAGAGGCTCAGAATGACCTCTCTACTCCTCCACCACCTCATTCTGTGAGGAAATCAGTATCCAAGACACAGGGGCCTGCACAAAGAATAAGTATACAGGAAACGTAGAATATCATTATTCCATTACGCAGCAGAAATAACACAAAATACATGTGTGATATGATCCCTCTGTGAACCCATGATAATTATAAGAGTCTATTAGTAGTGGGATGAACAAAGTTCAGCTCAGTCCTATCACTTTAGCAGCGCACAGGAGGTCTGCGAGCATACCTGTGTGTGACACTTTCCTACCTCATTACACAAGTTCATCTTTTCCTGTTCCAGAATTAACTCTCTGCTTGTAAGTCCAATTTGAACAAAATTTTGCATTTGTAAGGCATTCTCCTCCCTGTAAAACAGCTCCAGCTCTACTGCTTTAAAAATGTACCATCAGGAAAGGTGTAGATTTAATGTCCTCATTTAAATGTTATTTTTCTCCTTGTTAAATCCTCCAGTGTTTTCAATACAGCACCAGGGTATAACAGAATGTGAGTAATGAAAGATAAAGAAGTAGATTTAAATAAAATACCTCCTATTACCACTCTTAATTCTTATCTGTTGAGAAGACGGCAGCCATCTGGCATATTACAGCAAGGTGTGCACTCAAGAAGAGCCCAGAGAGAATAAAAAGCAATTCGAGCCCCTGGATAACACCCGTAATTCGGGTTTCGGGAGGACGCCTGGCTGCCAGCGATCACCGCGGTCGTACCGATGTTCCGCATTCCAGCCTGCCCTTTGCTAGATGCGAGGCGGGCAGCGCGGGATTGAGCGCAGGGCTCTGCGGGTCTGAGGGCAGGGCGATGCGGTACGCTGCTATTTCCTGGGGTGAGGCTCCGACAAGTGAAGGGCTCCCCACGACACTCCCAGGCCGGCGCGCGCAGGGCGGCCCGTGGCTCTCGCTGCAACAGCGCCTCCTGGCGGTGCTGGGCCTTTAAGAGGTTCTAATGGCATTAATTACAGCCTTTCACCAAGGTCAAAACGAACATTCGGAGGTATTAATGGTATTATGTGGAAAACGCATACATTTTTAAAGCTATTTTTGGTGTGGTTTTTTTTAAATGTAAAATTTGACATTTGGTGCCTTAATGAGGGCAGAGGTTGCCTCTCACACCACCTAAAATCTCATGGGGTAGTGTGTCTCTCTCCTGTGCAAGAGCTGCCACTCTCCGGCCCCCACCCCACCCAGCTCAGCAAACATGAGGCTTTTCTCTAAATTAAATAATTCTTGAAAATCATAGAATTGTCAGGTTGGAAGGGACCTTAAAGATCATCTAGTTCCAACTCCCCTGCCATGGGCAGGGACACTTCCCCACTAGATCAGGTTGCTCAGAGCCCCATCTAGCCTGGCCTTATAAACTTCCAGGGATGGGGCTTCCACCACCTCTCTGGGAAACTTGTTCCAGTGTCTTAGCACCCTCATCATGATGAACTTCCTCCTAATATCCAACCTAATTCTACCCTCCTCAAGCTAATATCCAACCCCCCTAGTCTTATTGTTGCCTGACATCCTAAAAAATCCTTCCCCAGCCCTCTTGTAGGCCCCCTTCAGATACTGGAAGGCCACAATAAGGTCTCCTCAGAGTCTTCTCTTCTCCAGACTGAATAACCCCAACTCTCTCAGCCTGTCTTCATAGGGAGTGGTGTTCCAGCCCTCCGCTCATCCTTGTGGCCCTACTCTGGACATGTTCCAGCACATCCATATCTTTCTTGTAATGGGAGAGCAAGAACTGGATGCAGTACTCCAGGTGGGGTCTCATGAGAGTGGAGTAGAGGGGGAGAATCACCTCCCTCGACCTGCTGGCCACGGTTCCCTATTGGAATTGATTCTTTCCTAAATGAAACTGGCCAATAATGTTATGCTACCTGTAATTATATTTTTGTCATATTTGTAGGAACATCAAACTTTTAAATGGATCCAATTCAGAAGTAATGGTAACAGCAGTGCAGAGTGGCTGTGGAGTGCAAGTAATAAATCATATAAATTGCATAATTACAATTTCCCATGGAACTAGAGACAGTTTGCACTAGGAAAAGCAATGAATGATAACATGGGGTGAGTTTCATAACTCCTGAAAGGGAAAAACCCTAGTCTGGTAGACAGGACACAGAGGTGATCACACAGTCCCTCCTCCAGAGCACATTTAACCACTAGTTACCCACCACCCTCCCCCAACTTTGACCCTCTCCTCTGAGTCAGGGGAACCAGAAAGGCAGATTCAAATTCTAGATGCAGGAGAAGCTGAATCCAGATACTGCACACCTAACCATTGGGTCACTGATTAGACCTTTTCTTAAAGGAGGTGGGGGGGAAACCTGAATTAACCTGATTCTGGAGGTTTGTAAGGGGAAGAGACATAAGCTTTGGTTTTGGATGAAGGAAACATTTTATATCTTACTAAATCAAGAGCTTCTTCCAATCTGTAATACTTTCTCTTCAGATGTATCCTTAGTTTTCTCACCTCTTTCCTGCCCCTGCTTAAAAATCTCCCATTGAAGCTTTGTTTTTTCTCCCTCAAATTTCTCTGTTCATAAGACAAAATGAAAAATAAATTATTTGCAATATCCACATCGCAGCTGCCCCCTCAGGACAATGCAGGAATAGCCCCTTCCCTTTTTCTTCTTCATTGCAGCTGTTTTACTACCAGTCACAACCAAGCTGAACTAGTACCATACCCTGCCAGGCAGGCAAGTGCTTCTGGGTGTTCTTTGATAACTCAGGCACAAACTAAGTGGCAAAACAGGAACTAGCATAAGGCTTCTCATAATGGTTAGTTGAGCTGGCATAGCTGATGATACAAGAATCCACTGAATGCTACACTGTTTTAACTTAATGTTACTTTCTCTTTGCTAGCAAATTGCTCCCATTTTCCAGCCAATTTACAGCCCACATACCTAGTCTGCTGTTATAACTATTTACAGTAGATCAAATTTGCCTGTGATTATTGAAGCAACAACTCTCAGCAAAGGGGGCATCAAGAACATATTTTAATCTAATAAAATAAATGATGGCAGATTAAGCTCCTTTTTAAAGAATGCCTTATCAAAACCTACAGAGAGACTGTCATTTCACAGAGGCAATGGGGTGGTTGCCAAAGCTAGGAAGAGTTAAAGAGCTTGCTATTGCTCACAGTGTGCCAAAATATCAAAAATAATGTGTGAAGAAAGCAATCACCTACAGCAGGAATGGGGAACAAAAGCTAAATGAGCTTTTCTTGTGCTAGTGACCTTTGACTGCTAGACAGGCAGATAACTTTTCCTACTTAACTTCTTATTACAGAGTTATTCTTGGACAGTAATTCTTCTATTACTATGGTTCTTACCTACTTTATAACATTAAAAGCCCATGATAGACTTACTATTTCCAGAAGAATACCATATGTACTGAAGCAGAATTCTTCATTAAACAATCATTTTAGGTAGGTTGTTTCCAGACATGTATCTTCTTGCCTTTTTAAAATTTACAACTAATGTAATTTCCAGAAATATCTCGTATATACAAGTTTATCACCAGTTCTACTGCTCAGCAGCTCAACACCATGGAGGAAAGACAGACAGAAGGAAAAAATAATTACAAAGCCAAGTCATCTTGAGCTCCCTGATGCTTAACGTTAAGAGAAATACTCCTCTGTTGGATCATCACACTTTGCCTTGACAGCTTAGTACGTCTTCACAGCTCAACATGGTCCTTTCTCTAGCAGGGACATGGAGGAACAGATGGGAACCTGGAGAACACTGCTGAAGGAAACACACATTGGTGATGTGTGATGGCACAACTGAGCCAGAGTTACCCAGCCACAAATCCTTCAAACACCACACTGAACAGCGATAATGAGAAGGGTACAAAAACCAGCAGGTTTGTGATAAGGAAACTGTACAACAATATATGTCCACCTGAGGGCTACGCAGAGTGTTGTCTCTAGACAGATAGATAGACTCTCTAGATAGAGAGCAGACCACCTCATAGCAAGGGAAAGCAGTATTTGAAGTGAAAGCACTTCATCATAGCATTTACCTGTTCTGGACAGGAAAAGGACTCAGCAGTATAGAGCACTACTTAATTAAATAGAGATGAGTCTCCTGCTTTGAGAATTTTAGATACATTGCTTCTGGGAGAGGAGAATAAAATACTGTTGAATAGTCCTTCACAGTTTACATTGCACAAATAGTAATATATAGCTTACAGAAATTTCTTGGGATAGTGACAAGAAGGTATATACAAAGAAAAGAAGCAGAAATAGCTTCCCATTTGGCTTATTTTCTTCCACTAAACTTGTAGGCTGGAAAAATACTTGTCAGCAAGTATGGGCAATTTTCAGGAAAACCATCTAAGTACCAAATCCACAAATCACACAAGCAGAATGAAGAATCTTTCTGTAATTCAAGTTTCCTACACATGGATTGAAATAAGGAACCAGCTTGCCATTTTTTTTAAAGAAGTAACATTAAGCATCAAATGTAGAAAGCTCAGTTAAACTGGGGAAAAATAAAGATAACTAAAATAATATACAGAATATAAAATCAAATTAACGGCAAAGTCTGCCCATGCAGCTTACATCAGAAACTATGTGCATCAGAAAAAAATACTAAACATGAGAGAATAGCATAATAAAGTAAATAAAATTATACTGCACATACAGATACAAATAAAAAGACTACAGAAAATGCAAAGCATTGGAACAGATGAAGATAGATAAAAGATAAATGAAAGAAATACATGGAGACTAGATTTCAGAAGATGAAGTCTTACAATGAAAGTAAACATAACAACAGTTGGAAGAATGATTAAGAAAAAAAAAGGAAAAGTTGTAAACAACTTAATGCTTTTAAGCATTAGATTTTGAAGGTGAAAACTTCTTTTCTCCTGCAGAGATGCATGGTATTTATCAGAAATGGAGAAGTATTAAAGCATATTGCTTCACAGAACACTGAAAGCTAGAAGGAGGGTGTAAAATAAACATAGGAATGCCAAAGACAATAGACACTGGTGCTTCAGAACTTTTAAAGCAACTCTCAAAACCCAAGGGAATTTTAAATGATACAGATTTCCTTACTGCTTTATAGTTCTTTGAAAGCATAAAAGGCTGCCAGGTACCCTACCTAGGGGGATGCCATGGAAGCAGAACTAATAAACATATACCCTGATGGTTCTCAGCTGCAGTTCAGTATTTTAGCTCTGTGATAAAGTACTCTAACACAGGAAAAGATGATGGTGCCCTGGTACTTTATCCTGCAAAACTGTGACTACATCTTCCATTTACACTAGTGAATATTAGTTTTCAAGGTCAGGCAGACAGCTTGTAAAATGCTCTATGCTTTTAGAGTGTTCTGTGTTTTTCTGTAGTCTCTATTTCCCTAACCAATCCACTCACGCTACATAAATAACCTCAGCAGGGGTCACCATGTGAGGCAAAAGCAAGCTGCATAAGAATGAGATAACACCTACATACTGTGCCTTTGAGGAATTAAACAAGTCAGAGAAGACCTGGACATGGCAGCTTGTTTTCAGAATAAATAAATCAGGTAGAGTGATCTTGGTGAATTGTGCACTGCCCTGGAAAAGGTGTGAAATTGTGCTTCATATGATTACGAGTTCAGATGAAAAGAGCTTCAATGAATTACTGAATTGTAAGAAAACAATTTCACATAGCATAAACTGGACAAGAAAATTAACCATGCAGAGATTGAAAAAAAGTACTGGGAGCTAGTAAATTAAAAATGAAAGAAAAAAGGGAGGAGGAAGAGAACCAGGAGTTACTGCAGAACCCAGTGAATTGTAACATTAATGGAAAATGTTAATAACATTCTGCATTAAGCTTCATTCATCTAAAAAAAGTAGCAAAACCAGAATAGCTTCTCCAATTACCATTATATTGCTAAAACAAGAGTTCCAGAATATAGGTCTAACAGATGACTGCATTCACTGACCATGGTCATCTGCAAAACACAAGCAGTAAGATTTCTCTGAATTCATTCCAACTGGAATTAAGCATAAAAAAACCCAGTTACAAGAAATTTATAACAATCTTTGTTGGACTCTGGCAAAAGCTAGGTGAATGACTAGTTTTTATTCTGAAGATGTGGGGCTTCAATTGCTAGCCATTAGAAATGATCACTTCTGCTTTTGTCTATCACCATAAAGATCTTTCCACTATCAAGTTCTCTGAGCAGGCAGTGCAGACTGCCATCAAATGGTCTCAGATTTCTGTTCATTACGCTGAGCAAGACCTACTAAGCACCTCGAGCCTTCTGTGACTAGGCATGTCTCCCAAGCCTTTAATCTTCCACAACTGCTTTACAAATTCTTTTCAATTTTTTTTAAAGTACTGATTTCATTCCATCATTTAGCACCAACTATGATATTCCCAATGATATGAAACAGAAATGAAAAAAAATTAAATTCTACCTTTTGTTGGCATTAAGGAAACAGCTACTCACAATACAAAAAGGGGGAGGTGTGGGAGTGTGTGTGGAACGCTGATAAAAACCACAGAATCACAGAATGTTAGAGGTTGGAAGGGACTTCTGGAGATCATTTAGCTTAACCCCATTGCCAGAGCAGGTTAACCTAGAGCAGGTTGCACAGGATGGTGTCTAGTCAGGTTTTTAATATCTCCAGAGATGGAGACTCAACTAGCCTGTTCCAGTGCTCTACCAACCTCAAAGTAAAATTAAGATGGAACTTCCTGTGTGCTAGTTTTTGCCCATTACCTCTAGTCCAGCCACTAGGTACCACAGAAAAGAGACTGATCCCATCCTCCTGATACCCACCCTTTAAGTATTTACAAGTAGGTAACATCCCCCATCAGTCTTCTCTTCTCTAGGCTAAACAGCCCCATCTCTCTCAGCCTCTCTGCATAAGAGAGGTGCTCAAGTCCCCTAATCCTTTTAGTAGCCCTTCTCTGCACCCTCTACAGAAGTTCCCTGTCCTTCTTAAACAGGGGTGACCAGAACTGGATACAGTACTCCACATGTGGCCTCACCAGGGCAGAGCAGAAGGGGAGGATAATCTCCCTCGACCTGCTGGCCACATTCTTGATGCACCCCAGGATGCCACTGGCCTCCTTGGCCACAAGGGGACATTGCTGGCTCATGGTCATCCTGCTGTCCACCCAGACAACCAGGCCTTTTTCCACTGAGCTGCTTTCCAGCATATCAGCCCCTAACCTGTACTGGTACATGGGGTTAATCCTTGCCAGGTGCATTACCCTATACTTGCCCTTGTTTAACTTCATAAGGTTTATCTCTGCCCAACACTCCAGCCTGTCCAGGTCACACTGAATAGCAGCACAGCCTTCTGGTACCTCAGCCACTCAATAAGAAACGAAAAAGACTACTTCAAATCTAAATTTCTTTTTTTCTTCTAGCTACTGCCCAAACCAATTCTGTGATCAGTGAAAATATGCTCACATTTCACTCAAGACAAACTCCAGGCAATGTGATGGCAGAACACAGAGGGCTCATACCTGCAACTGGTTTTAACCAGCCTCACTGGTAAAAACTATTCAGATACATGGGCTTTATTTTTCAAATTCCTCTGTTCTATAACCAATACTGGTTATTGGCAGGTAAAAATTTCTTGAATATTGGTCAATTTGCTCATGAAGCATCTATAGGCTATGACACTGAAAAGCACAAGCACAAAAATCACATGGAGAAAAAAGAGCTAAGGTAACAAGCATTCACATCTATGCCTTTGTAACGCCATTTAAGGTGCTGAAAAAGACAATACTATTTTGGATACTTTATCATGTTGAAGGTTTATTTAAAGAGCATCTCTCCCATTGGAACAATATATTCCAATCTAAGAATGTGGCTGACCACTTCATGAGCTAATGAACAATGGTATGTTAAACTGGTACTTACATAGCTTTTTTCAGAGGTACTGAATAAAAAGAATAAACTTCATGCTGAAGTTTTAATATTTTTCTGCTGGGACACGCAAATGTTTATTTTGATCACTAGATCAGAATTAAGAAGAACGTATTATTACCCACAAGATTGTATACTAGAAACTTGAAAATACTAGTGCAGTAGATTTCATTCAGGTCATTCTTTTACTGCAGCAACAAGAATAAATATTACAGGTGATTCTGTAGAATAAATGATATAGGCGATTCTGCTGGAAACGCCACATTGTAAATGCTCTAGCTTGTTAAAAAAAAAATATTTTTTTTTCTCCTACCTACAGAGAAACATTGTTCTAAAATAAAAAAATCCATTGCAAAAGGCAAAGAATCAAGAGTTCAGTAAACAAACATCAAAGTAATTTTAGGTTTCAGCTTAAAAGTTACAAATAAAAACGCTATTTCTTCTTTAACAGGAGAGGCCTAACAACTGCAAAATGTATTATTTTGTGATAAAACTGAAGGATTTCGTAGTTAAAAGAATTTCTGACCAAGTTCTGCTCTTTCTTATGTGAACTGCACTACCATGAAAGTAAGAGTGCCTGCACTGAGGCAGCTCAGATCACAAATGGATGCTCCAGCTTCAATGTAACAGAATACCAGAAGTGAAATCCTCAACTCTGCTGAAAGAGAGGTAAAACTTTAACTGGTATCAATGGATCAGAACTTCTGCCTTCATGTATTTTCAAAATCCTCTCTCAAAAAAAAAAATTCAAAATAAAGAATACAAGAGATTTGCAATTCCTGATGTTTTCTGCATGATTTAACATTTTCCAAAGATTCTTAAAGTCAAGCCCACAGAAGACATGGCTGGTGCCTATTTGCTTTTCTCTGGCACAGAGCACAGGTAATTTTTCTGTGTACTATGTTTGAGAATACAGGAACTGGTAAAAAAATCAGTAGGCAAAATGTTCCTATGACTTCTGATCTAGATCCAGGATTGCTTATTTCCACAAAACTACACACAGTTTCTAGGCACAGTCTGAAAATCACTTGGGGTCTTCTGTGGCCCCTGGTGNTGCACAGGCTCGAGGGTGCTATCCGCTATCCTCTTTTTATCAGCGCGCTTGTAAAAGGCGCTGATGATGAGTGTGGATGGAGCCCTCCCTGGATCTTCGTTCGTGAAGCCTAGCCATACACACACACAGTTTCAGCCTGTCATTTCCAGCTTACATTGTTAATTATATTTCAATGCACCTCACTAGATAAGAGGTATAATCCAACCAAAAGTGTATAAAGGTTGTAGTCCAAACTATGAAATGTGCCTTCCAGCTGATAATTCCAATAGGTAATGAACTGTTTAATCTTATGGAGCTTGGCAAACACTGCCTGTTTATAGTTACCCAAGCCTTCAACATGCACAATAGACCAAATCTATCTTTCACGAATACAACTGAATTTTCTTTTCAGTTAGCATCATTCAAATTATTAATTATCTACTACAATATTTTTGTATAAAGAAATGAATCAGGGTTCAAACACAACAACAAAAAGAACAGTTTTTCAAATAACCCCTTTCATGTATTTCTTACATTTTGTATGCAATCCCAGCCTGTCAGTTGAAATCTAGCAGGTAATCAGAAATAGTACTAATCACTAGCACCTAGTGCACATGGACCACAGGTACTGTGCAATTATTGGTGACAAAATCTCTTGTCTTACACTGTAGCCTGCTACTACCATCCCCTGTGTTTAAGTCTGTGAACCACAGACCTCACAACATAATTGTTACAGCAGCAGTCATTACCTCTGCTTCTCATACCAGAAACTGTGGCACAGGTCAGCTGAAACATGAGCAAACTCCTTCTGTTCCTGCTCCAGTGAGAAGAGAAATCAAACTGAAGGATACAGTTCCAGCTTCTGACTCTAAGCATTAGCAGTTACTTGGTTTTCTGCCTTTTACTCCAGTTCATGTCTCCAAGGACAGAAGGAAGAAGAAAATTCTTCAATGAAAACTTTCAATCGCTGAACACGAGATACAAGGCACTTAACTCTGCTCTAAATAATATGATTTCCATTGCTTCAGAGTAATCAGTTAGGATTTAATGGAAGTACAGAAAAAGACAAGAAGCTTAGAGAAAAACCCCAAGAGGCTTCCCCTGGCAGCAGGTGGCAGTTCTGAAAGCTTCTGTGTTCGCTGTGAACAGGTAGAAGACCTCCTCTGTGGGGTTGCAGAGTTGCAAGAGGTCGTTGAAAGATTGAGGAGTATCAGGGAGGCCAAACAGAAGATTGACAGGTCAAGCCAGGCTTTGCCCTCCCTGAAACAGAAATGGGGGCACCCATCTGATAATACTCAGGATCGGAGGACCCCGTATCCTGCCCCTGTCGGATCAGAGGCAGCAATACAGATATGGGGAGC
>VWZO01013273.1:0-71718 GCA_013396975.1 Bucco capensis
CACAAGTGATTTTCAGACTGTGCCTGGCAAACCAATATATGTCATCTCAAAAGCAAGATATATGTTAACACAGCTGCATATTGCCAAGTGTCAATAATCCTCACAAAACCCATTATCATCAAAGAGCAATACATTTGTACAAAAATGTGAAAGCAAAGTTTTAAATATTTTTTCCCTCAACTTTCACCCAGTCCTAAGCTTTCCTCTTCTTAACTTTGTATCCAGTATAATTCTGGCTCTTCACAATCAACAAACTTTCCTGAAGACTACAAGGAACACTGATATTGTTTTAAGGAAAGTCTTAGCTGCCTTCCTGAACACTACAAGGAATTCAAGCACCTCAGCCAGGAGGTTCCAGGTTCTGGGCAGGTTCCAAACAGCAGTGAATTGGGGCCCCAAGGAAGTCAGCACACTTTAAAATAACAATCCTCCCGGTCTGAACAGGATGATTATAAAAGACTTAAGCTCTCAAGTAAATGCCTACAGTAAACATCGCATGATGTCAACAATGCCTAAAGGACATCATCATTGACACTGAAACTGATGTAGAGAGGTAGGGAGAGAATTCAGGCTCTTAGGATTTTCTCTGCCCCTTATAACCTACTATCCAAGTTGGACCACAGGAGGTTTCATATTAACCTGAGGAAAAACTTCTTTACAGTAAGGGTTGCCAAAGAGGAGGCTGCACTATACAAAACCATGTACTTCATCCATGACAGATGCCATTTGAAGAGGCAATGAATCACCTAGAAATCCAACTTCTGACTGCACAGAGAATTCAGAATGGAGCTGCACAATTAAACCCACCCAGAGCTGAAAATGGCCAATAAGAACAGGAAAACTACAGCAGGATGGACTGGGGGTAAAAGAAGAGAGCCAATGGGACTACTAAAGCTTAAACGCACTAGAAAACTAGCTAGACACCATTTGCTATGCCACTGCTGCACAGATTTAGATAGCTACCTATCACCAGGATACCCCACTCCAAGTGGAGGAAGTCCAGTGCCTGGCCTGACAGCTGATCTGGTAGACACAGGATATTTCTCTGCACAGGGTTGACTCACCTTGCAGCAGCTCTGATGCCACACATTCTGACCACAAAGACAGAACCAACATGCCCTGCCTGAGCGTTTATTAGTCAGGCTGGCAACAGCCTGCTTCATAAACACAGCTCTCAGCATGCTCTTATGCAGCGCAGCAAGAAAGGCTATGCAACAAACATTGCAACAACACAGAAGCTTTTCTACAAACCTGGAATGTAGGTATGCACAGCTATACTGTGCTTTGTAAGGGTCAGGCTGTGACTTACCCTACTACCAGGAAGATTCATCCACTGGGAGCAGAGAAGAGATCTCTGCAGATTTTCTGCAGCAAGCACAGCTAGAGGGATACCAATGGGCTCTGGCAATTTTCTGAGCTCCTTTCTGCTCATTTGTTTCAAATGGATAACACCAGGTAACAAAGCCACAACATGTCCCAAGTGAATTACTATTAAGCAAACTTGCTCTCGTTTTGGTTCTGTTTTAGACAATAGACAGAACTGCTTACATCAAAGATTACCTGCAGTACTGTGAACTGAGCAGAGGTTTTAAGGAGGAATTAACTTCACAGAGGATGGGAAGGAAGGAAACAAGTACAGACTAACCATCTATTAACTAAACCATACAGGCTAAAATTAGTCATAGTGAAAAAAATAAAACTGTTGTCAGATCTTCAATCACAGTGGCCACAGAACAACTCCTCTCCTGTCAAAATGGGGATTTAGAAACAGGACAAGCAGAAGCAGTCAGTCACTGCATTTTTTAAGAACTTCAACGTTTACTGCTTGATACTTAACTTGAGTGGAAGTTTATTGAGCAAGCAAGCAAGCAATTTTTTCCTTGTTCAACTTCTGCAGTCTAATCATAAAGGTGCAAATCCATATTGCTTCCTACCATAATCTGAAACTACTACATGCTATGGACCTTCAGAGGAAGACTCCAGAGATGTCAAACTTCCAGTACTGTGGAGCTCTAAAGGTGGTCTAAAAAAGCAAACTCAGTTCTGCTGGTTCACATTTCATTTCTACCACTGACCTCATCTATGCAATTCTTCTCAATGTATCCCATATCTTCCTCATTATATTTTTGTTTGTTTCCAACACTAACAGGATTAAGTGTTAGTATCTTTGACTTTTCTTTCTTCCATGACCTTTCCAGCACATTTTTGAGTGCTTGAGAAACTGCACTGCCATTCTGCATACAGGCCCAACACAGCAATACTAGCTACACAAACCAAGATGGTTTCAGGTTCATCCTAAGAAGTGATACAAAGTTCCAGTGTTTAACTAATGCTGAATAGGGATAGTCTATCAAACCAACTTTCACCCATTACTGAAAATCTGGATAAAAAATTTAGCAGGCAATCCAAGTTCTTGACCTGAAATAAAGACAGGACTGGGACTTTTCTGGATTGTTGCATAAATGTTCCCAGAAAAAATTTTACTACCAGCATGCTCAAGAGCATCTCTAAAGAAGGTTTCAGCTTGGGTGACTAGTAGTTCAACCAACGGCAAACCTGTTCGATCCTCTGAGGCAAACACCTCCACCCTCAATATCTTCACAGGCATATGAGGGAGCCAGTATCATAGAACAGGCTTCACAGGAACAGTGTTGTTCCATCAGTGTTCATGCATACCTTATCATTACACTCACACCTCACCAAGAGCTTTACCCAGTTCCCAGTGAGGATACTGCATCTACTTTAGACTGGAGTGCACCAACAGTTGCTTTCAAATACATTACTATAACTGCACTAGCAATTACTTACTCCTCTGTACCATGCAAGTGTTAGTGTGAGTTCAAGTAAATTAGCTCCACAACAGTTCATTAATGAAGCAGATTCAACCACTGCCACAGAAAACAAAAATCAAAGCAAGCAAAGCAGCACAAACAGGTTTTCAAAAAAGCTGAATGATTGTGTGAGATCATGAAACACCCAAATTATTATCAGTAATACTAGTAGCCCAGTCAAACAGTATTTTGGGTTGATTTGGTTTCACTCTTTTACATACCAGTTGAAGGTATCTGATCATCAGAGTTCTCATTCACCTAATTAGCTGGTGGACATGCTGAAAAGAGTAGAAAGCAGTAGATAGGTAGCAGTACTTGAGCAACATTTATAAAGGAACTGAAAGCAAATGAAGGAGAAGATTACTGATTTTTTTACCCTCCCAGGTCAGAAACTGATTAGGGTCTTCCTTTCCCCCATTCAAAAAAGAAAATGCACTTTCATAACCCATAGAGGCAGTTTTTATTAGGATCTCTCAAACAGTGTAATGTCTGTAGAATTAAAAGGGCAGGAGAGATTCCTGTTTGTACATAAGGTCTGATACTGTGTGACATGCATTGCAAAAATATACTACCTGCTTTGAAAGCACATACTCTGTTAGTCCAGACTTTAAAACTTGGAAACATTATCCTTGCTTAATTCACAGAAATCACTAAAATTTACAAGTAGATCAAACTCTTTCTAACAGGAAGTATAGGCTCCCATTCAGCTGGATGCTTGATTTAGATTTTCCCAAAAAGGATACACAAGCTCAAGTGTGTTGTTGACTTACAGCCAAAAGCACAAGATTTCCAGTTTCAGGGTTTTTTTTTTTACAAGCCAGACAAGTTTAAAAACCATGGACTAAAGACTCCGAAATGGTTTTAAGTTTAAACTACACAGACCATACCTAGTAGAGTTTTCTAAAGCATACAACATCACCCTACTCTTTTCCAATCAAATCACTTGGAGAAATACCTTCAACTTCAAACTAAACACAGCATACTCCAAATATGCATACATGGTCCTTTACCTTTAATAACGAAGGCTTCAGTTACCAAACGCAGCATGTACAGAGGCTCATCTTTTGTTGAGAGGTCATCAAGTCCTGCTCTTGCATACATGCTGATGGCATCTCTGTAGGACCCCTCCACGTAATGAAGCTTTCCTAGAATTAGCATAGCTTCTGTCATATACTTAGGCTGAAACAGAGCAGGGAGAGGAAAAGAGTGTTTACACGGTAAAACACCAGACAGCAAGAATGAAGTACTTCTGAATAAATTAAGTAGATTCATAATGCTTTCCTCTCAACATTGCTAGCTCCACTGGTCAGAGTAGGAAGGATTTAAGTGTCTAGTGAACTTACAGCTATGTTCATGAGAGCAGCAAGTAAGAAAGGTAAGGTAACTTCTTTGGAGCGCAGCTAGGAAACACGCACCTTACAAGCCACCACTCTGGTTTTAGCTGATCTATTGATGTACCAGCTACATACAAAAGCCTGGCATTGTCAGACTACTTACATACACACCAAGAAAATCTGCTTTTAAACTAGGCAGAAAGCATAACTTTTTAGTTAAGTGCTCAACTCTTCTTTGTATATTTAATTAAAGAGCAAGAAAGCTCCCAAGTTTTCTGAAGTTACTGAAGAATTTTCAGACAATAGTAGAAAAAACCAGATGGCATGGCTGCTATTTCTAAGATTTGTTTGGTTTCTTAAGGATTGAAAACATGCATACAGATCTGTGTAACTACAAAAAACTCACTAGAATACATCTGTTCAGACCCTTTTTATGCTTTGGAAAACATGAAAAGGTTCCTAAGACTTCATGGTCATTTTTTTTTTTATAATACAAAGAGTCAACAGAGTGTCAATGCTGCATGAGTAGCCAAGTTACCACTAAAGAAGAAATAGCAACGGCAATTCATACAGCCAAACTTAACACCAAGACCTGGAATAATCCACTGGTTCTGGCTGTTACTTGGGCTAAATCTATAAAGAAAGAGGATTGGATGGACTCCCCTTCCTTTCTCCTCTACTTTTTACTTTTTAAATACACTGACTTTCAGGAAGTTAAGACCAAAGAAGTCCCCCAAAAGCCAACCTTGAAAATTAACACAGTAAAAGCATAGCATATACTTCCGAGTTAACTAGCCTGTGAGTTTCAGGACCAAAAGTAATACAAATCTAGAACAGACTACTGTAATTCATCATCTTCTTAAAGTCAGTTATGCAACTGTGTGTCCAAGTACACCAACACAGCAACTGCCATCGAGGCAGAGTCTTAAAACACTGCTAAAGTTCTGCAGCTGAGCTGACAAGCAGCTAACAACCACACACCCAGACCACAAAAAAAAAAAAAAAAGCCTAACTTTGCATAACTTTTCTGGCAGAGACTAAAAGCAATGCAAGGCTGTAATCCTGGTGTCACACCACAACCTTAAGTGCCTGACAGCAGCTTGCAGCATATTTACCTCCGAGCTGGACTTGTCCATCCATACACAGTTCTCTCAGATGAGGAGCAGCCATAGCTCGCTCAGCTGTGCTAGCCCAACAGCACCATTATGTGGCCATGGCCCACTACCCTAGAGAATTCCTAAATATTTATCCTGCTTCTTTCCAATAAAAATATAAACAGGGTATACATACTTGTACCCCATATTCATTTAGTTAGGAAAAAGCAAGTCTCCCAACAGGAGGCATTGTAAAGGGACATTGAATTGCCAGTCCATCAGTAATACCTACAACACTGCACTGTACACACAGGGACATCAACAGGCAAAATTAACACCATGTATCAGACTAATCATATGAAAGAAACATCCAGTTGGCAGAAACCACAACAACAGACCCCACTTACTCGTAATCTTCCTTTGTTTAAGATATTGGTCAGATACTTTTTAGCTTCACTCAGTTGTGGCTCATTCTTCTCTGTCAGTGGAATTGAGTCCTTCAGTTTGGCAAAGTTTTCCTGCAAACATTCTTCCAGCAGAGCCTCTGCAAGCAGCATACTCCCATAGTCCTCTGAAAGCACACACAAACCAAGAACAAATAGTGCTTAGTGCCATACTGCTAATAAACAGCATTACAAAACCAAAACAACACACATTTGGGACACACACAGTAACTCAAACAAAGGGATACAGAAGAACCAGCAGACAGAAAAAAGTTCCGTTAACTTCTAGCTATTGGAAACAATCTGTTTCCTATGAAAAAATTAAACAGTATTTCCTTTTGACTTGCATATTCTCCCTAATGAATTCTTTAATTTTGACAGCACAGTTCATTGTTGTATTGCCACTAATGCAATAGTTAAGAATTTTCACCACAACACTCACATTCAAAAGTGTAAGACCAATCTTTGAAAACATTTAAGTGCATGCTTAAGATTTACAAATGGACAAGCATGAAATGTGTGCTTCTGACTATAGATAAGCTATGAATTTCACTGCAGAACAGTAACCACATCAGAAACGTTTAAGACTTTCCCAAAAGGTCACAGAAAAAAAAAATACAAAATTAAACACATTCTACGCATCCATTACTAAAGACACACAATGCTTGATCCAGTGACATAACTAACATGACCCATGAAATTCTTTCTACATTAAAATCCATCCCTGTTCACAGTTCCACAGAACTGAAACTCAAACATAAATGTATGTATGTATGGCTAGGCTTTGCGAANATAAATAGTAGCACTGGATATGACATGAAGCATCACTTGATGTTGCAATCATACACTGGAAAAAAAATTTCATCTGTCAGCATACTTGGAGTTCTTCCTTTCATGATGGCTCCAGTCCTGGTGTTCATTTATTCATAGTAGTAGTACCACCTTTATTACCTGCCTAATGGGTTAAGCAGGATAAAAAAATATTTACAAATGAAAAAGCCAAGCCCTATATTTAATATATACCTCACATTTCAAAGTCTGAAATTTTAGAATGGAGGAAACATGATAGTGTGTCTGTTTCTGTATTTTCACTCCATATGACAACCTTTCCTCACTTACTACCTATACATTACATACAGTATTAGTAATCAACTTGTGGAGAGGTTTTTTTGGTTTAGATTGGTTTTGTTGTTGTGAATTAAGTGTTCAGCTGCATATCAAATTTTAACCAGAGCTCTTCCTGCTCAATTGCAGGCCTACAACTAACTTGCATAAACAAAGCATAACTACATAAAATGTACCCACCCTCACATGTAATCATTTCTACACAACACTGAAGAGCTTTCAGGTAGTCACTAATCTCTTAGCCAAACTTAAAGAATCACTTTAGACCATATACAATTAAGAAATAAATATACACAATCTCCCACAGCAAATACTACTATTAAAAATCCCATCCAGACGCACTATGGTTCTTGAAACACAAAACTGCAGTTAGCCTGTTGATGAAAGAAAAGTTCTGTAGCAGTAACAAAGCATTACTCTTTCATAACTGACACGTTATGATGACATAGCAGCAAATTAAAAAATAATGGTTTTACAGCAATTATACTGTTGTTATGCCTCTTAATTACATGAGAGCAAACTAATATGAACTCTTCAACTATGAATGCCCCCAAACTGCATGATGATCTCTGTACCTGGGAAGCGCTGCTGAAACTTGACTAAAGTTCAAAGGTTGGCTGTGTGGGTCCCAACACAGGGCTGGATCTGCATCATGTATACATTTGGAATGCCTCATAAACAAATACGTCTTAAGCTACCAACACGTTCCTCCACCATGCTTTCCCACTGTCAAGTTTATTGCACCTCAGCAAGCTTCAATTAACTCTACAGCCACATCCTTGAAATACTCCTCTAAAGAAGTGGGTTTACTCATAGAAATAGCTCCTCTGACTTCAGTGACAGAACCTCTTGAACCAGTGCGGTGGCTAGGCTCAGGTCCTCTTCACAACTTTCTACTGTGTATCACAAAGAATTTTATATTTCTAAGTTATGCTGCCTCCTTACAAGTGATTTCATTTAAGAAGAAGCAGTGTGTTCTAAGAAGCGAGAAAGGTAAGAAGACATTTGTCATTTGCGAAGCTTGTCTTACACATGTGAGCAGACGTTTGGATACACAAGCTTTAAATAAAGCAGTCCCCTTCAGCAATGGGGGGAGATAATAGAAGGGCATCCAGAACAAGGTGGAGAGAGGGTAAACGAGGGAATCAGCAACACACTATCGGGAAGTTGAAGAGATATGTCCAAACACGGAAGATTTCGGTCGGTAGCCTGGCCGGAGCCCAGCCAAGCTTGTAAAATGAAAGACAGGCACAGAGTGCAGGAAGCCGCCACCTGCGCCTGGGTACTTAGCGAGGTAAGGGCAACATCCCAAACGCACAGAAGCCACCAAGCAAGCGCTGCTACCCCTTGCTCCCACGGACAGCCCCAAGCAGCGCATTTCTCCTCGCAGCCCTACGGGCTCGGAAGCGCTGATATGAAGAGGAAGCCCAGAGTTATCTTCCTCAATGCCGTTTTCTGGGCTCTCGGCACTGAATCGGAGCGCCTACAGGGGACACCAGGCGACATCCCGCTCCCTCCGCCGGCACCCTGGCGCTCCCCAGCCTTCCCTCCCGGCAACCCTGGAAGATGAGGCAGCCGCAGCAACCGCCCACGTCAGCCCACAGGGCTAGGGGCTGGCGAACACCGGACGGCGGCGGCAGGGAAAGCAAGGCAGCCCTGCCGACGATTGATCCTCTACCCCATCCTGCCCACACCCTTCCACCGCTTACCCGTGTCCTGCACGCCCACCGCCGCCTTCCGCGGGCACCGTGCCGGCGGCAGCAGCTGCTGGGTCAGGTGTCGGAGCTGCCCCCAGTGCCCCTCCGCCCGGCAACGCTCAATCTCCCCCTCTAGCTTCACGTGCGAGTGCAAACCCTTGGCCGCCATCTTAGCGCCAGACCGGACCCGCCCCGCCTGCCCAGAGGGGAGTCCCCAGCGACAGCACCCGGGAGATGCCTGGAGTGTGTGCGGGACCGCGGTTCTAGGCGGGCGGCCCTGACTCCGCCCACCGCCAGGTGCTCGGCGGGGCGTACGCGGGCGGGACGACTGCCTGCCCGAGGCCTGCGACCAGGGACGGCGGCTATGGCACAGCAACCCCTCCCTGCCTCCTCTCACTTGACGCCCGGGAGAGAGAGGCGTGTTCCCCGCACTGCCGGCCAAGGGCACTTTAACTACCCGACTGCCCTCGGCCTGCTACACACAGTGGGCCTGCGGGGCTGGAGGAATGCTGGCACTGCCGCTGAGGCCCCCGGCTTTATTCCACGGTGGAGACAGTCCGGGTGCCGCTCCGTTAAAAAGGCCTTAAGAAGCCACCTAAACCCCAGGCCTCTTCTGCCAGCCGTTCTCGACAGCCACCACCTGTTTTTTAACAGTAACCAGTAGAGATTAACCAGCCAGTGCATAACAAGCCAAAAGCCTGCATCAGTTCCCGAGGTCGGGGCTTGGTCTGACGGTTATAAACTCAAGAGGCGAAAGCAACATCTGTTTAGACACATATAAAAACCATGAGACCTTCAACGCTCGTCGAGAGTGGGAAGCTAACAGAGCAAACAGTTCATGAACTACAGAGGGTAACAGTAATGTTCCCAAATGAGCAGTGGGACGGGGAAAGTGCAGCCAGTCTCATGTGGAAGGGGCTGTTGAGAGGCTAAGGGATAAATGCACAGGGCTTGGGTGACTGGGTACAGCCTGATAAGCTGGCACACACTGCCCCTTCTCACCCTCCTGGCACCAGCCCTGCCGTCCCACTTCCTCTGGGCTCCACTTGCCCTCTGCCCCGGCACCGCTATTCGAGTCCTCATGGTGAGTCCATCGGAACGGGGGATTCTCCTCACCAAAGGCTAGCAATGTGTTCCCGCGGCGCGGCGGGACCAGCAGGGCTGGGAAAGGCTTGTCCGGACTGGGAGGTGACGAGCGGCCCCGCCCCGGGGTGGGCAGAGAGCTCCACCTGTCCCTCCGCGAGGGTTCCACGTGGAACTGCAGGAGTGGTGACGTAGCACTCGCTCAGCGGAAAGGTACAGCTAATAGGCGGGAAGGGAGGGCGGGGTGGGAGCACGGCGCGTGCGTCGGGTCGGAGGTAAGGCCGGGGATGGTGGCGGGACGGTCCCGAGCTCGGCTCCGCCCGCTGGAGAGTTGGAGCCTGCTGGAGGGACATCGGCCGTACGCAGGAGGGTGCGTAGCCTAGCGGCGGCAGTGGCGGTGGAGTTCTGCGTCCGCCCCGGCAGCCAGGGTTGGAGCGGCCTATGCTGTGGCCTGGGCGGCGGCGGCGGGCCTAATCCCCCGCCCGCTGCGGTGGAACTTTCACCCGCGGGCCTTTCCGGGCGAGGAGCCGCGGGTGGGAAGCAGGCGGCTAGTACGGTGCCAGCTGTCAGGGCTTCCGGCATCGCTTCGTGCCGAACCGGTTGCAGACCGCGGGGTTGCTACAGCGGGCACTGCTAGAAGTGGGAGAAAAACAGAGAAGCCGAATAGAGAAGCTCCACGCACCCTGCTGAAGGCTTCGGCGTTTGACTAGCCTGTGAAGTGAGCTCTGTGTTTTTAGAAGTTGCATGCTATTCAGGGCTTGCAATATTAATAGATCTACCAATTAGATGCAGCCCCTTTGATACCATAAGCGACCTTAGTTCCTATCACTGTGGGGCGGGTCTGCGTGGAGCTGGCACGATTGGTTGTCTAGAAGCTATATGAAGACCTAAGCATGGCTAAAGAGTGCCCATTTACTGCATGCAAAAGAAAAAAATCGTTCTCTGGAAATTGCTGCATAGTTCCATGAAATGGGGACCCTCATAGAAGTGCTTAACTGGAGCTCTCTGTTTTTCTACTTGTTAAGTCCTTGAAATGAAGTAAATTCTTCTATTCTAGAACTTGGTGGGGTTATTTCAAAGCACTCTGTAACGCTGCTGAAAGTAGATTGCATTTTTAATCTGTTTTTTGGGGGGGTGGTTGTTTTCCTTCTTGTAGGAGATCATGATGGCCCAAAGGATTTTTAGAATACGTTTGCTGTTCTGCTTTCTGGCTGCATTCTTCATCTCTGCCCTAGCTGAGGAACACGTAGGAGAGAGTCAACATACAAATATTCGCCTTGATAAGAACTTGGTACAAGATAAAGAGTATGTGTTCCATGTTCTAAAAATGTAAACTTTATTTCTTAATGATTTGCTTATCTCTTAAATTTTGTTACATGAGTTGGACTTAAGCCTAGGGGCACACTAGTTTCTCAGGATGCTGTGTGACTAGCTAGGGTCAGATATGAGACATGCTTGTTCAGTAAGTTTGCAGAGATGCTTGACCTACAGAGGTCTCTCTGGAGCCTTTAGCTTAGCCCTACTCATACTATAATGAATTTCTTAATAGGAATTCTGCTTACCTAGATAGACATAATTCAGACAAAATCATGTTTTGAACAGATTTTGGTTTTTCTTATTTGTCGCTTCATACAGAAAAAACAGTTGCAGCAAATAGAACTCCCTAGAATACTTTGTATTTGATTGTGAAAGATCTTCCTCCAGTTCCTGTGCTTTGAGAGACAGCCAAAATGAGATTCTGGGCACTGCTTTGGTTGTTTCAATAACCTGCTGAGTTGACCAAAAAAATAGAAATAGTGTTAGAGGCCACTATAGCATTCGTAACAAACAAACTTTGTGCCCCCTTCATCTTGGTACTTTCAGTTGCTCTGGGTGTCCAGGGTGCTTTTAGAGAAATAGTATTTCCTGTGAACTTGACTGTCTGATATCACAAAGACTAAATTTTATGTAAACAGAGCATTAAATATTAACTGATGGATATGTTGTGGGTTTTGTTTTATTGTTTTTTTATTTTTTTCTTAGCCACATCATGGAACATTTGGATGGTGTTATTGAGAAACCAGAATCTGAGATGTCTCCACAAGAGTTGCAGCTTCATTACTTCAAAATGCATGATTATGATGGGAATAATTTGTTAGATGGGTTGGAGCTTGCTACTGCTATATCACATGTCCACAAAGAGGTGAGTGGAATTTTGTAATGGTGTGTTTGGAAACAGTTTTGACTCCTTATCATAGAATCATAGAGNATGCAGCCCAGGATGCGATTAGCCTTCTGGGCTGCCAGCGTGCACTGTTTGCTCATGTCCAGTTTCTCATCCATCAGCACCCCAAGGCCTTTTCTGCAGGGCTGCTCTCTATCATCTCATCCCCCAGCCTGTATTGATAGTGGGGATTGTTCTGACCCAGGTGCAGGACCCTGCACTTGGTCTTGTTGAAGCTCATGAGGTTCACCTGGGCCCACCTGTCCAGCTTGTCCAGGTCCTTCTGGATGACATCCTGCCCCTCCAACTTATCAACAGCACCCCATAGCTTGGTGTCATCTGCAAACTTGCTGATGGTGCACTCAATGCTGCTGTCGATATCGTTTATAAAAATATTAAACAGTACAGGCCCCAGCACGGACTCCTTAAAAGCAGCTTGCAATAGAATAGAAAAGTTAAAACATATCTTCAGTGCAGTTAGTTTTCCCTGAAAATGAGATTATTTTCCTCCCTGATAGTTTTGGTTTGATTTATTAATGTGCTAGCTTTATCACAGCTTTTCATATCACAGTGTAGTTTTCAAGAAGTCTCCACTGAGTTTAAACTTTGCAGTGAGAAAGTACTGTAGCATGAAAATTCTTTGAAAGAGGTGATACTTTGTTAGGCAGGGATTATCCAAAAAGGGATAAGGGTTATGTGATAAGATGCTGTTCAAGGTTCAAAGGGTGCTGCTTTCAACTCCAAACTGATACTGCCATGGATTCACAAACTGTAAGAGACCTCTTGCACAAAATTGGTGTTAGAAGAACCAGTCACAGTCTGCCTCTTTCTAAACACAAATTCTCTATCCAGCTAGGAACATTTAAGTAACATTTAAGTATGAAGACAGAATCATAAGGAAGACACTAGTAACTTCATCTCGTACTGACCTTTTGGTAGTTACCATTCAGAATAGTATAACTTCCTACATACACCTATGACAAAAAGTACTAAGCCAAGAACAGAATGATGACTTGCTGTTCCTTGTGCAAAGGCAGCTCTTTGTATTCCCCTTTGCTCATAAGGGGTGTTATTAAGAGTTTTACTGACTTTAAGCTACAGTGCTGGATTTTTTCTATATTCTGTTACTGTCAGGCTTTGCATTTTTTAAGTTCTGACATACAGGAAGATGTTTCTGTGCTGTATAGAAACTAAGTGTCTGTACTGCTACAAGATCCAAATTAAGCATACATCTGTTAGATTATTATCCATCATTATATACTGTGCTATTCAGCTTTTAGAACTTGTGGCTAAGAATGTTAACTGGATACAGAGTGCTTTTTCTGAAGTCCAGAGAACTTGGACTTCATATCTTGCACCTGGCAAAAGCTGCTTATATTGGTGTAAAAGATTACATAGAACTTTGTGCCAAATTGGGTACCAAACATGAATAGCTTATCAAAGAATTAGTTCTCAGTAATCTGTCGTGTGTGCCACTAGATGGGAAATACAGCTTAACTGTTCAATGTGGGTTTGTTTTTGTAGGAAGGTGGTGAACATACCCAGGCAATGAAAGAAGAAGAGCTGATTAGTCTGATAGATGATGTCTTAAGAGATGATGATAAGAACAACGATGGATACATTGACTATGCAGAATTTGCAAAATCACTGGAATAAGGTTTTGCAGGGGGCTTGTTTATCCTTCTAACTACATAGAAATGTGAACCAGTACAATGTGATTCGTTACTGTCTTATATCAACCTCTGTGCTGTGAGAAGGAGGAGTGTACCACTTGGAGCTGAATTGATTTGGAAGTTGTATATATTAAGAGACTGGCTAACTCAGAGCGAGAGCTGTGTTTGACTAAACCTAGCTACACACGTGAATCTTGAAGCATGGAAATGTCAGCAGTACTCACATAGGGTACAGCTAGCAAACCCTTTAAGTAGCTGTGTATGAGTACTTAAATAAGATCATATACAATCTAAATTTCAGTTTTTCTGTGATTAAGAAGTACTGTTTGCTTACATATTCTATATAAATGTAAAAAATACCAACAATGCAAGAAAAGATTACTGCATATAGTTGTATTTCAAGGCTAAATGTCCTTACTTTCCCACTAATTTCAAAGGAAATTTGCATATAAAAACAGATGCTTTAAACAGCAATAGTAAAGGAAAAGCATTTGTATGTGGTTTATGTTTGAGGTCCCCATGATACCATATGGACTTTAACACAACCTTTGAAGAAATTGAGTATTTTTAAATATATGTATTTCCTAGCATACCCTTATATTTTACATATAAATATATATACATGTTTTTCAATTTCTTGTTCTTCACAGATTTACTTTTTATATCTTAATTTACTGATTTTTTTTCTCTACCTTCTGTGGTGTTGTCTTAAGTAAATGAAAATATTTTTGTTACATTTATATGTTGTATTAATGCTTAATAGCATGCTATCTAAATTTGAAGGTCACATTAACAGTTAACTAGTTTATTATATAACCTTCTATTCAATTTGGTTTTTACAGTATTAGCCATCAGGATAATCTAAGTGAGCAAGTAATGCTGCCTTGTTAAGGTTTAAGTTCATGTTCCTTGACACTTAAAATTACAGTATTACTTTCAGGAAGTATTTAATAACTAACAATTTCAAGATACTTGAGTGTCTGCAAATTAACATGGTTCTGGGAATGTGTTCAGTGTCTTGAGTCAGTACTTGATAAGTCAATCAGTTTAAGGATATTGGAGAAGTGATGCATTGCTATGTTATTGATATATGGTGACTCTAAAACAACTGAAATCTTAATTGCATTAAGTCATTATTCATTAATGGAGAATCTAAATATGTAAAATGTATAAAGAGCTATTTTCTGTACAAAATTATTCTTATACAAGAGAAACACATTTGTAAAAGAAATTATTTCCTGTGTTTAAATGTTTGTGCAATGAATCCTGAGTATTGGACTTTCTTCTTGTACTGATTATTTATTGGGTGGCCAGGGTTGTTGTGGTTGTACAAGCAATAAAAAGAACTTGAGGGTCTGTGCACTTTGGAGCTAGACACAAAAAGGCTGGAAGTCCTAGTGAGGAATGTATGTAATATTCTGATGTATTTTTAAGCCAATCTCTGTTACTAGGAGTCACCCTAAAAGACAGCTCTTCTTTCAGTTAAAAGCACTTTTTAAAATATCTCTTTTGAGGGTAATAAATTTGGAGTGAATGTTGACTCAGAAGAAGGTGGGTAGGAAGGAGGAAGAGGTTAAGCTCCTCAGCTATGAGCACTTAAAGCAGGTTGGCTGTAGACCTGCCAACTCTTAATGCTTATTGCATAAGCTGCATTTGGAGCAAACCAAGGAACCGACTTTAATGTACCACTCCTAAAAATCATGGTTTTCTTATCAAGCACAGTCTCTAAACTGAGTCCAGCAACTGCCTGTGGGGCATATTTATATACATATTTAGTAACTGCTATTGTATGTGGCAAAAGACATGCATCACAGATGTTTTATATCAGAAAGGATTATAAATGTAGGTAATGTGAACATTGTTTACTATTTTAAACCTGCTTTTAAGCATTCAGAAGCATGTATAAATGGAAAAATTTACTGAAAATGGAGAACAAAATGGGCACTTTTGATTTCAAGATGAATGAAGATCAAACCAATACTTCTGCTTTCCTAGAAAGAACAGTTCAAGAAGTTCTACCCAAGCCAAAACTTGCCTCACCATGTCTTTACTCAGCCTCCTAAAAGAAATACACATACTTACCTAAGTGCACTTCAAGACAAATGGCTTAACAGCTGTCTAGGGAGCTTTCTCAGTTAAGTGCAGAAGTGCAAAACTAGTGAGAGCAAAGCTTACATTTTTTATATTTCTTTTTTAAAATATAACTGATTTGTGTACTAATAGCTTATGGGGTATGCTAAATATACTGATACAGGTCACATTCATATAGCATTTTCTAGTTCATATATATATGATATAGAAAATAGAGCCTTTTCAGCTGAAGTACTCATCAACTATAAACATGTTTTAGCTTGTGTAGAACAATACTATCTCCATTTCACAGATACTATAAATAACAAAGCAGAAGGGGCATAGGATTTACTGATGGTCAGTCACATCCCCAGCAGAAAGAGAAAACAAGGAGAATGCTGTTGTGTGTGTGATCTTCATCTCTTCCTAATCTATGATCTCAGGGATGGGGCTTCATTTTCCCCATTAGAAGAGAACACCTCTGACCTCACAGTACTGTATACTATGCACCCAGTTTTAAATATCTTGATTTTCTGCTTTTAACTTACAAAATATTGCATAAACTAGCAGTAAACTACATTTTCTTCAAGCACTCCTAAACTGAGCAGGTTTTTTGTTAGTTGATCTAGAACCGAGTCTGTATATGAAGGTGAAAAATCTTAACCGCTTGTCTAGTGCCCATCACAATGGGGTTAATGACAGGAATGACTGCCTACAACTTTCCAGCAACAGTTTTGTCTGCATATTCACTCAGACTTTACTACCGTGTATTTTTTTTCTTCTATTAATCACCTATAGCCTCAAAATGCTTTAGATTCATTAAGGGATGGTTACAGACTCACAAATCTTGATTTTGTGTGAAGTATTTTTTAATACTACAATTTATAACTGGAAGGGTCATTCAGGAATACTGTCATAATTGATACAGCCACTAGATAGCGTCTTGACACTGCACGTTTGTTCCCTGCAGTATGTAACTTGTAGTGATTCAACAACCTGGGGTTGGGGTTTTTTTTGTTTTGTTGTTTGGTTTTGGTTTTGTTTTTATTTGTTGGACTCGGTGATCTGAGAGGTCATTTCCAGCCATGAATGTTCTGTGATTCTGTGAACAATCACCACATACTCTGATTATAGGTAAGGCTTCCTCATCTTTCAACACTACATTGCCAGTATGATGCCCACATTTTTATTAGTTTACACTCATCATAAAAATTGGCAATAGTTGGGACTGGTTACTGGTAATTAATTTACATTGTTCAGGGAATCCAAATCACCTTGAAGTGATAGTAAAGAAACTTCATTATAATTTTGACAGTAGAAATAATTGTGTAATAGGAAGGCTTTCTAAAATAACTACTAGGCTTGGCTTGACTTCTTGACCTTCTGTAGTTTACCTGTGAGAGGGTCCATGAGGTATCTACAGTAGTGTCAACCAACATTAAAGAACACTAGAGGATTTTAGTAGGACCTGAGGAATTACTGGTTTGGCATGAGATGTCAGAAAGAGCTGCTGTCACTGTTCTTACAAGGCATAGGACCAGTGTGGTTTAATCAGCCATTTTTTGCTGCAGGTGTAGCCTATTGCTTATTAATTCCCCCATTGCAGTCTCTCTGTCCATTGCACCACGAAACAGCTGCATAATGTTCTAAGTTTTTAGTAAACAAATTAGGGCAAGGATCATTGCATACTTTAGTCCGGATTATTTATTATCACAAGGAATTTATGTTCTAAGTATTTCCTAAGCACAGATCCTCTGTTCACATTGAATGAGATCCATTGTAAGGGCAGTTACTAATGTCTTACAGAAGGTTTCTCAGAAGTTACATTTTTCTTCCCGTTCTTCATGCTAAATTCTGAACAGCACTCTAACTCTCAAGGGATAATACATACTGTAATTGTCACTACCTTCCTCAGCTGAGCAGCAGTTTTACATGTAGGTAGAGGGCAGTGTAACATAAGACTCAAAGTCTGCTTCTACATATGACATTTTACAAGAAATCAGTACTGCAGCAAACATACATCTCAACTTCTGCCACTCGATCCAACTGAGTGACTGGCAACACTAGATTTCAAGAAGGTAGGTGTCAATAAACTCAGAGAATAGGTAGGGAAGGTCTCATAAGAGGCAAATCTAAGGGAAAAACAAATTACGGAAAGCTGTCAGTTTCTTCAAGAAATGCTAACAAGAAACTGAGTGCAACCTATGCCATTTTAGAGGAAAGTAGGGAAATTCAGCAGATGTTGGCTAATTCACAACTGCAAACTTACCAAAAGTAAAAGAAATTTTACAGGTAAGGCTGTAAGAGAAAAAAAAAGGGAAGTTTGGACCAATACTCAAAAATGGAGGGTGCTATCAGCAGAGGACGTTAAAGAAGCCAAAGACTTTAACGTCCTTTTTTCCCACTGTTTTCATCAATTCTTACTAAAAAGGTCAACAGCAAGCAGCCAGTGCAGTTATTACAAGGAAAAAGGGGTAAAAGTTCAGCCTAAAATATTCAAATCCTGCTTAGAGTAACCAGTTAAGTGAGATGTTTTCTAGTTGCCTGAGCCGGATCAGCATCGCTCTAGGAATCTTAAAGGGATAGTGAAGTAGTAGCAGCAGATATCATAAAGCTTGGGTTTATTTATTTATTTATTTCCAAGGCCTTTAGCAGTATTTCTTATCCTCACAAACAGGCTAGTGAACTGGGATCTCAATAAAACTACTGTGGGAAGGGCAGGAGGTCAAGTCTGGCTGGGTAATTGTATCCAAAGGGTAACTCCATGTAACTTATCAAAATACACATCTTGCAAGGAATTTGGTGGGCCATGGTCTCATATCAAGTTTTATTTGATGTTTTTATTGAAGGCATAGAAGATGGAATATGAAGTATGATTATTAAAATTGCAGGTGGAGCAAGGAAGTACAGCAAATGTTTTAGATGCTAAAAGACAGGAATTTAAAATGATCTTGCTATACTTAGAGAAGTCATCTAAAATGGATGGAATGCAATAGTATAAAATACTATGCTTACACAGAAATACTCATCTATACTTGCAGATACGCAGTCTCCACCAATTTGTAGGTCAGGGGCTTGAATTCAGCAAAAACAAAACCAGCTGAAATCAGGAACTCAGAAAGATCAAGGCTTAAATGTTAAAAGTCTCATGGGACACAGGCAATGTCCTATGGTCAATGGTACATGCTGGACAGACTTCACTGTTGACATTGCTAGGCTACAACCTTCAGTACAAGCTAAGGGGATGATGCAGTGGGTAAGTAGTGATGAGACCACATTAGTGAAGTGATATAGCATAACTGTATTGTTTCTGGATGTCACATGCTTCTTTCTTAAAGTGAGAGACACTGAAAATTGTCTAATGAATCTGTTTGCCTCTGGTTCTGGTCACACTTAACCATCTTTAAAAATCAACCAGTTATGGCAATGCCCTAAGCACATATTTTGAAATAAATCATCTTTAAGAATAGAATATTATGGCTCAGAACTTGTCATAAAATCAGAAAAAAGCCACAAAACTTGTAAGATTTATAAGCTGAAAAATAATCTTGACTTAAGTCTCATCATGTGTGGTTCCCAGCCATCAGAGATCAACATATTGGCACAAACCATGGCAGGTATGATTTTTTTTTTACCCAGGAAAGAGCACTGGGATGAGTAGAATGAGATTTGAATGCAATTACCTTTGGGAGAGCTCTCCAGGAGCTGCAGAAGAGACTGTAAAGCCGTGCTGTCAGCTTCAACATAGAGTGCAGTGGAAGTCAGGAAACACATAGGTAAGGATTTTAGACAGCAGTACATGTAGATAGGACTAGTCTCATGAAAGGAATATATCTGCTTTGGAGTTGTTTAGAATTTTACATATGCCACTATAAATTCATGAGCACATTGGCATCAACTAGTTGAGTTAAAATCTCCAGAGAACACATAACGTATATACATACACACACTGAGGCTAGGACCACTTTCAGTAAGCAAATAATTCTGTCACCAGACAGCCTAAAACTATTCAAAGGCACCATTTCTAGCCAAGACCAACAGATCTGAAATATTTTTTTGAGTCTCTAGGTAAATGAATTTTCAGGATATGACAAGCCAAAAAGTCTTTAGGAAACTCTCCAAGCAGATGATCTCATTACTTTTAGCCATCGTCTCTCTTAAACACCTTGACCAGTTTCCTTCAACTCTTCCAAAAAATCTGTTCCAGAATAAGATTATGCCTGTGAAGTTGTAGGTGTATAAGGCTAATTTTGGCAAAGCGAGGAACAAAATCAAATTTATGATGGAATCTTAAGGACATCTGCAGTTTACCAAATACTGTTCAGTGTGATCTATATAATACATAATCTTTCCATTGTAGAAAAAATATAAAGTGCTTTTAACTATCACCAAGGGAAAAAGACCACTTCCTCCATATGAAGTCTTACCTATGACACAAAAAGACCTGGCAGGTCATGGAAGTATTTTTGCTTCCTCCCACTAAAATGTTTATAGGATCCAGATTGGTTTCCTAAGGTCTGGCTTCAGGATTTTGTGCAGAGTATTGCACCATGTTGGCAGTACAAAATGATGACAGTTTCTGACTGCAGATATGTCTCTACCACATACCTTATTAAAATTGCAGCATGGCATTGACATACCCAAATAGCTTTAAATTAGCCAGCTAAGGTACTGCTAACACCATGGCAATGCCATTACAGAATACAGCACAACTGCAAAACCCACTATAAAAGCAGAGTACAGTAAATCATCAGATATTTTTGCAGGCCATCCTGAACACTGCCTTCCTAGGATAATGTTACTAATTGGACTCAAGACACCTAGTTTATTGGGAATTCAGGTTTGCCAGAGCTCTAAATCATCTGAAGGTCCAGTAATGTGGGTAGTTAGATGAAAATATTCTGGCTGGTCATAAAGTCTGTGTCTGGATACTTCCTGTCCAATAGCTCCTACAATTCACACTAATGCCCAGTTTGGGAAAACAGCACACACATAGTTGTTACTGAGATCTGGAAATTTTCTGGGTTGTGCAATAGTTGAAGAAAAACTCCTCCAGGGACTTCACACAAGCCTGCTCAGATTCCTGTGGCAGTTAGAGGTCCTTTCTATGGGCTTGTAAAGCTCACTCTAGTAAAAGTATCTGTAGGGAAAGGGTTATAAAGGCTGCAGATTAGAGAGTACATTTCCACCTAATGTGTAACTGAACTGTCATCTGTGGATAATATACTCTCAAAAATGGCATATCATCCTCAAAGTTACTTTTAAGTCCACTAAACCCATCACACTCCAAACCCTCACCCATCCCACTTATTTCTGTAGAATAAAGAATTAGACAGTGGACCAAGTCAAAGTCATTCTAAAAGCTGCCCAACTAACATCTCCAGCACCTAGCAACACCAGTCTGGTGCTCAGACCAGCAAGATCTGAAAAACTGGTCCTGATCTTATATGACTGGGAATGCTAGTCAGAAATACAACAACTGTATGGCAGTGGAGAAGGTAAAGGGTGAACAGGGTAGAGCTATAAAGCCATTATACATACCAACACCCAAGATATGCTCAAACTTAAGTCATGAGATGCCATCTTCCTGATTTGTGCTCCCTCAGTCTGCTTAAAGCAACTTCTGTCAACAACATGGGCTACAATATGGGACTATGTCAATGGACCAAAGTACAGCCTCTAAAGACATTGGTAATTTTGGAAAAGGTTAAAATGCCTAGCAAGTTGAGAGCCTTGGACATGGAACCTCTTGCACTTAGGCTGTTTAGCTGCAACTCTCAGCTTCAGCTTGAGCACCAACCCCTGGGGAGCTTCTAACTCCAGCTCTTTTTCCTGCTCCTTCAAGAAAGGAGAAATGTACAGTTATTCTCTGAAAATTTGTGTTCAAGTGACTTTTCAGTGATACGTGAGCTTGGAAAAGCCATGACTATTCATCTAGGTCCTTCCACACACAAACCTTCAGTTTCTAGTCACCTACAGCATTGGAAATTTCAGCTCAAGTAGCTGAAGTCTGGCAAAATTATAAACAGTCAGAAACAAGGCCTTCTAAAGGGGAACTTTTAGACACCATTAGCTATTGGGCCACTGACATCTTCACAGTCAGACAGTGATTTAATCTGTCAGTTATGTGAGTACTAAGAGTGATGAATAGGTCTTTGTATGCATTCACAGCAAGTACATACCAAGAATGACCTACAATGTGGGGGTTTTCTGTCTGATAGTCCACTGGATCTCTAAAAGAGCCATGAGTTTGCACAACACAGCTATCCAAAGCAGTGCCGCAAAAGATACCATCTGCATCCAAAAAGAGGGATTGCAAAGGTGGCTGACTCCTGTCCTTCCTCCCCAACTTAACTTGTCCATTGTTACCTACACAACTTAAACGCCCTGTATCAACAAAGTTGCCAAGTTTTTCCCTCAGTTTTAGCCCTTCTTGATGGCCACACTTATGATCAGGGTGGCACAGGGTTGCAAATGCAGCTTTTCCATGGTTGTTAGCACAAGCAGCCACAGGACTCCTCTGCAGAGAAATGCCACTTAGACCTGCCATGGCCATGCTAGCAGCCCAGAGTTTTTGGGTGACCACACTCCCAGAAGCACTGAGCTGTACTGATAGCATGCAGAACAGAGCAGGGGCACAGGGCTGCCCAAGCCAAGTGACTGCTTTGCAGAATGTCTTCTCCAGGCTTTATCACAGAGCACAGTTTTCTGACTCTTTTTATTGCTGCAGCAGCACAAAAGGACTGAACAGGGCCAACAACTTATATCATGTTTTTACCTCATATAACTGAGAATAGAGTATTCTCTAATATGCATTGAAAAAAAGCCTTTAAATAAAGCTGGTTACAGGTCTGCCAAGCTCTAGCGGACATAGTGGTGTACTCTTCCCCAGCAGCTGCCTGGGCTGAAAACAGGCTGGATATAATCCTCTGTGGAATAGAGCCACAGGGGGACAAGAGTGAGGTTCACCATCTGGCCAAGGTCATTTATTAACTTGGCTTTTCTAATCCTTGGGAAGATAGTGGCAACTTGTCCTAAGCCAAACTCCTTCATTGCCATAGATAAAAATGCTAATGCACACCCATTTGAGCAAAATAAGATGTTTGTAAAAGTTCCAAACATTTCCAAATTACAGACAAAAACTCTCTGAAAAGTCTCTGAGATGAATTACTACGTGCTACATACAACCTCTCCTCTCAGGACAGGTACAGTCTGTGCTGCAACTGGTGTGAAAAACCAAAGTCTATACCCAGCCATACTTCAATACATCCCATTTTATTTTGGCACCACTCCCAAAGATTATTTCTGCCATTCAGATTAATATGGTCTGTTTGTTTTTCTCTTATTCTTGTGATCGTTTATTTCTTAGCACTTAATCCCAGTGTGCTCAGACTTTGTTAGTTCAGTCATACCCTAAACAACATGAACAATGTTTTTCTTCTCTCTTTTTGCTTCCTGAGTTGCCCTTAAACATTGATACTGTTGACTCATAAGGGTGAGCTGAGCATGGGAGGAGGCACGGCAGAGAAGACATCTCTGTGAGTGACTGGGGATGGTGTTATATGATTTGCAAGGGATTTGGCACAGCTGCCTCCACCAGATCTGTGCTGGGGAATTGAGATATTTAGGGCACAGCATGAAGGCTTGACTCCCTGCTGCGCTGCTGGGCTGTCCTGCGCCAGCAAAACCTGGTGCTACTAGTGAGCCACAGACAGAGAAAGTGGAGAAATCCCTCCCTTCCTCATTTTTCTGTCAGACCTATGTTCCTGGAGAGCACCCTTCCTGCATCCTCAGTGAGCAACTGGACCTAGGGCCCTGTCAGTCTCTACTTCAGAGTATCATCAAAGGTTTGAATGGTGTTGTCTATCCCTACCAGAAGGCAAACCATTCCCCCAGGTGCAGGACTGTCAGGTCTGGCTTCTAATTTCTATCTTATCCAGCCACTGCAAAAGAAACTGTTGAAGCACTGGCAAGCCATCAACTATGAGTAGGCACTTAAATCTACCCCTGTTCAAAGAAATGACAGGAATTAAGTGCTAAGAGCTAAGTATGTGCTTAAGTGCTTCACTAAAAGGCATAAATCTTGAACCGAGGTGGTTGTCAGAAGACAGCAGATAAGGGGAGGAGAGAAAGTTCACCTACAGACATTACTTCTGAAGACATGGGAAAGGGTCTACTGTCTAACGTGGGTGAAGCCAGCTTCATTTGGGAACCATCAGACCAGAAGTGAAGTTAGACTGGAACACTACACAGGGGTAGCATTTGCCATTTAACCATGCAGTACTGTACCTGTAAAGATGCAACTCACTTCAGGTGGTTAATAGGTTCATTGAACAACCATCAGCCTGGATAATTAAAGAGAACCTACCAGCTTCTCAGTGTGTTCTCTCCTTTTGATAGATGGCTCCAAGATGTCATGCATGATTTTCGTAAGGTGAGATAATAAGCTGTCAGTCATAGGAAGCCTAGAGCGAACCACACAGAAAATCAACAGTCCGAAAACAAGAAACATGTCAAACTGCAAAAGCAGTTTGTTTCTTTAAAAATAAAATAAGGGAGTGATTTGAACAAGCAAGCTTTGGCTTACAAGCAATATTCTAGCCATCCTGAATGATTTGATAGGAAACATGCTGAAATTAACTCTTAATGAATATGAATTGGCCCAGCATCATCACTTTTTTTCTGGGTTGCATGACTTCATCCTCAGCTCCTCTGAGGAGGAAAAAAAAAGTTAGAAAGAACAAGGAGGAGAAAGGGAGATCGCAAGGCAGTGAGATAGAAGGAAGTCATACAGGAACAATATATAATAATACTGCATGTTACAGAACTTTTCATGTCTGAGATCCTTGAATCAAGTCCTGTCATCCTCTCCTGCTCTACTCTCATTCTACTCTGGGACTTCCTGTGACAGCGCTTCCCAAGGGGTGAGAGGATGGGTTGGAAAACTGAGGCTATTGCTGCCATCTCAGCACATTATTTGCCTTGAGGAGGACTGGACACCTGGATTTAGTCAGGTGGAATACTCTGCATAAGGCCTTCATTTACTTTTTTTTTTTTTTTTAATAATTTCAGCAGAGAGTCCAAAATTTCTCAGCAAGTGACAGTTTGGGTTGCTGGCTTTAGTGGCATTTATTTTTCTCCCCTCAGCAATTTGTGCCAACTGTTACTTCATGCATATGAAACACACAACTTCCAGACTTTCCTCACTGGTGTGAAGTAAGAGTTTGGCACGTGTTGAAAACAACAAGCAGAAATTAACTTGCTCTCTGCCATATTTAATGTCAATACCTGCCAGTAGTTACTTGGAGAATTAAACACACAGTGATCTTGTTGTCACCTTAATTCTCCACATCAAAAGGGGATTATATAACAAATTAGCCTGATTTAGTCTATCTCCTAGAGATTTATCCAGCGGTTCGCTCTTCTTTATTAAATTAGCAGCCAAAGAAGCTTTGGCTTTCAGACATGTTGTGAAATCCTTCCCAGGCTGAGACCACTGATGCTAGAAATGGCTGAGGTGCTTACTAATCTGGAACCACACCTCCTTGGTATTTGCAGAGCCTGAACTCCAGCTGACCCACCATGCAATGAAAACATGTGGGTAGACACTAGTAATATGATCTTCCAAGATTTGCTTTCCAGTTTAGAGAAAACGATCCTCCAATTCACTGGGGTCATGGGATCTTCAGATTCTTTTCTGTGCTCATTTAAATACCTCTCAGGGTTCAGATTTGGGCTATGTGACAATGGAGTCTCTGCTAATTCTTTCTCTGGTGATGGCTTAGTGGGAAACAGCAGTTGCAAAGCACAGTTAGATGCTTTTCCACCAGTTGTGAAGAACATCTCCATTGCCTTCAGTGAGGGGAATGTCTGCTGACCAGAATGATAAATTGGAAAGACACAAAGTATCTTTTTCCTCCTCAGCTGACTGTATGTTGGAGAACTAATGCTTCTTTCATACAGAATTACACAGAAGTCTGCTGATTGCTAGTCATCTGAAGGCTTGATGAAATACTCACCGAACCCAAAGGCTGTTTTCCTTCTACCATTATAGGCTTTTCATCATCACCTTACTGAAAACACTAAACCTTTGAGTATTTCAGGCTTTAGGGACCCTCAGTTTCTGCGTATTTGCTTTTAGCTGTAACAAGTCCACATCACCATCACAATGCTAGATTTGATAGCAAACAGATCTGTGAATCGGCACAGAAACAATCATGTACTCCTGTTTTTTCCCTTTCCCTTCCTTAACTTCTCCAGATAGGCCCTTGCCCTTCTCATACTCATTGGAATTATGGCTCCATTTCTAGGTCCATGTGCGAGAATTAGGTAGATATACTAACATAGCCACCAGATAACTTCTACTGAGATTTACAAATATTAGCGGTTATTGCTTGATTTTAAGCAGTAATTCCCAAGTTCCTTACAAAAAAGGTTTTTTACTTATTTTAATGAAAAATGCCTGGACAAAAAAAAGGAAAAAGAAAACTCTCTTCTGATTTTTCCAAGACTAAACAGCAAGTGTGAACTCCCATACACATCTTCTCATTAGTCTATACATGCCTTTGCAGCTGATCCTGAATTGCTTGTGAAAGGTGTTGGCCTGAAATGTAGGGCAGCTGAACTCACCCGTGTGTCTGCATCACTTCTACAGCAGAGGCAGAGAAAGGAACCTGTCCTTACTGTGCTTGTGGCACTTGCTTGAGGAAGTCCTCAAGGACCAATTTCTGATGACAGCTCTGAGAGCTGCCCAGCGTTAGGGTTTTCACCTTGCAGACCTGCACTCGTGGGTACCTCATGCAGGACTTTGGAGGGTGGTTAGGTCACTGTTGGTGGAGGCCATGGGTAAGCCAGAGGTGGTGGTATCTCTGCTCCACTAATGATCCATTCCTGATTCAGTAGACGAAACAGAATCTGAAGAAAGAAGAAAATATAGTTCTCATTTTCAGAGTTACTGATACTCACAGCTACTGATTGCAACAAGTATAAGTTCTGGTTAAACCTAGCCTATAACACAGTGAAGAGTTCTTGACTGGCAAGGTTTGAAGATGACCACAGTGGGTCTAAACAAAACCATCTTAATTTCTGTCATTCTCTTCTATATATCTTTTTGTCCATGCAGTCACCTCATGACCTGTTAACTCATGTTTCTTTGAGAAAGCTCAGTTAAGGAAAATTCAATATAAAGCCACATTTTTTCCAGTACCCTCATGCTTTGCCTACCACAGTTGTAAAATAATGGTATTTATTCAGCTGCACAAATTATCAGTAATGTTCGACTGACACTGAAGTTTCCCTTTAAGAAGGCTTTATGAGGCGTGGGGGTTTTTTGTTTGGTTTAGGGTGGTTTTTTGTTGTTTGGTTTGGGTTTTTTTGCTGTTGTTTGGTTTGGGGTTTTTTAGGGTTTTTTTGTTTTGTTGGTTTTTTTTATGAAAACTTGATTCTGTCACATGCTTTGTTTTATTCCCAACAGCCTCTGACTTAAGAACAGCTGAACGTTCTCATGGGAGGAACATATTGTACCATGGCCTCAGTATTCATCAAAGTGATTAAAGTCATCCAAAGAGAAATTAATTGGTCCTAAATTTGCATAAAATTAAATAATATTTCATCTGAAGTTGTTCATACTAAGAAAAACTATGTGCAAACATGCAGTGTGAAATCAAAACTCCATGTACTTGCCTAAGGAATGATGGCTTACAGCAGGAAGGGTGGATAAATTAAAGAAAACAAAAACCCCAAACCTCAAATGACAAACCACATGGGTAGCAATAGCAGTTCCTGCTGCCTTTGGGAAGCTTCACACCCAGAAACAGAAGAATTAGCAGTAATTGTCCTTCCAACCGTGTTATTATTTGCAGGGTGAAAATAACTTCTTTCAAAACCTCTCCCATCAAAAACTAAAAGCTTCTACTCACTCAGAGCAGACATATAAAATAAAGAGGATGCCTTACAAGAATAGAAAGGGATAAAGAAACTGTTTTACAGAGAGCATATCTGCACATATCAAAGTAATGACTCAGGATTTTGATAATGTATTTTTTTTCCTCATTTTTAATTTTTTTCAGGATTTTACAATGCTGATTTAAGCATCCCAAACTCTGCAACTTAGTTTAATGTGATCTATATGTTACACGTCCCATCAGTGACGTGAACTACATGCTCCGGCACGCCAATACACATAGCTTTAGTTCAAAAGTGCAGTAGTTTGTACTTTTCCATCTAGTACTTTTGCTTTGATCTCCAGTGTCAGGCAGTATTGTAACAGTGGAAAATAATATTGCAAATATTCAATTAAAAATGTCTCCTGTTCTGTGAAATATGCTAGTCCTGTAAAAGTGAAACCCTGTTGGAATTCTAATAACTCAACAGGAGGCAAAACAATCAAACATTGATAGTTTCTGTAGGAAGTTTTTGACCTTCATTTTTAGTACAGCGCTATGGACAAGGTGGAATTGGACTGGCAAGTCCACACACTTGCCAAAAATATTTCAGCCCCCTCTGGTGCAGTTACATGGGATTCAAACACCACAAACAGCTTCTGACCTCTCTGAACAGTGATGATTCCCAATCACAGCATTCTGCAAACTGGAAAAATAATAAAGAAAACTGGTTTTCTAGAAAATAACAAACAAGCCAACCAAAAATGTTCCAAAGGAAGAAACTGAGCCAAGCAGTTATGCATTAGTGTAGCTGCTTCAAAGAGATTTCTCACTGCTCCTTAAAATACCCAAGAAAATCATGCATTAATTATCCACTTGAATCTCTTTTTTGCAATGTTTTGCTTTTAAAAATGTGAAGAGGGAAGTTGGAGGAAAAAAAAAAAGGAAAATCCCATCCTACAGTCTTGAGAGACATATTGCTCAGTGGGGGATGTATTCGGAGAGGTTTCATGGAAGTTTCTTACATTAATCATGTTGGCAGCTAGCAGAACTTGTGTTGCAGGGCTTCTGGGCTTAGGTCTACAGGATTGCTACAAAACACCGGAGCAATGCCTGTAGCAAGAACAGAAAAATAACTCTGCATCAGATAGGAAACTAAAGAGAATGACAAGCAGGTTTTAAGAGCAATATATCAGGGAAGAGACGGAGGCAGGGAAAAAAATGCAAGTAGGAAACCCGTTCAAAACCATAAAGTGCTACAAGGTTCATTCAGAAATCTCTCCTCCAAAGGAAAATATTCCTGTTGTCTCACTTCATTAACAATGCCATTTCCATAGGGTCTGGAATCTGATCTGGCATATCTAATTTACAGAAGCATATAAAATTCATTTACTATAACAGCACATGAACAATGATGTACTATGGGTTTTATAGGAGTATTTTATTTTTCCACTGAAGTCAATAAAATCATGCCAGCAGAAAACGTGGCTTTATAGTCACACAAAATATTTTATCCAAAAGAACAATAGAAACTCTAATCAAACTGTATCACTTTGTATTGCTATAAACTGCAATTAATCTGCTCAGACTGAAAAGCCATACTAGTTATTGGCTGAAAGGCATATCATTAAGTTTCTGAGATGTTTTTATGTAATGCAACATGACAGGAATTTGTGCAGCGATGAGAGAAAATGAGCTATTTGAAACTAACTGTACAGAGTCCTGTCTATGGCTGTTTGCAGTCTGCAGTGGATTGGCAGGGCTGATTACATGGATTTGTGTGGGATTTGTAGAAGGATTTCTCATACTGAGTTGTTCTTTAAGGAACACTTGTCGAAAACTCACTGTGCCTTTGGGTGTTCAGTTCTAAGAACAAGGAAGTCTCCATTAATATCTTCAATTTCTAGCAAAAGTAAATAATACATCAAAAAATGTAAATATGTGAATTGTATTAAGCAGAACAGGCAAAAGGTAATGTGATACGTACCTGTATGTGAAGCTTGGCAGTTTTCTCCCCCAGTCCTTTCACCATGTGATGCGAAACCAGACAGAGGAGCCCTGCAGAATGACTGGGCAAAAAGTAGCAGCTGGGCACTACAGAGTCTCGTGTGTGATCATAGGAGATGCTATAGAAAGACAGGGAGAAGATTTTCTTTACATAAGTATAGAACAAGATCTGCCAGCATGCCTATACAGTGACTAGTTGGCATTAGCTTGGATGGACATAGTCAAAGTAAGTATAGGATCTAGGCTCTGTGCTCAGGCCTGGGTTGTAGGCAGATATATCTTACCTAGGACAGTTCCTTCAGTTGTGCAATTTATTGTAACTCCTTAACTAGCTAGTTAACTAGTTAGAAAGCAAGGCAGGAAGGAAATCTTCTCTCTCCAAAAGCCAGAAGTAATTAGATTGAAAATACAAACCATGAAAGTTCATAAACCAGGAAGCAATTAAAAAGATACAAGTGTTTACTCATTTGATTTAAACTTCATACTTGGTAACTTTCAGCTGACCTTCTGATCAGGGACAGAAGTCGAAGTTTAAGATTGAGGATTTAAAATCTTTGAGATACATTTTGGGCCAAAAATGAATGATGATCTTATATGCCGTATTAGGATATCTCACATCAATAGAATCAGAGATCAGTGGGCAGGAACCCAGAATTTGCTGTCACTTTACAATATTTCAAACTTATACTTGAAATATTGAGAACCCCTAGATCACCCAGGACTTTTAAAATCTTCATTTAAAACATTTTGCGGTCAGAGAAGAATCTTTTTACTCCAGAGAAGAGCCTCTTCAAAGGAGACTCTGCTCTGCTTCCTCTACAAAGCATCATCTGCATAAGTGTATTTAATAATGGAAAGATAAGGAAGAAAATTCGTTAGACTAAGCAAGAAAAACTGAGTTTATTCTCAAAAAATTAACATGCTCATGGAAAACCAGTTGAAAGTTAGGGCTTCAAATGAATCTGTTATGGAGGAAGAAGAAGTTGTATTGCTAGTGTCAAAAAGGCAAGTCTTGAGACAGATGTGATCACTGGCAAAGAGTTGGAGCTGAGCAATAATGAGAGCAGTCATCCTACTCCCCTGTCCAGTATTCACACTGCTGTCAGGCATAGAAGGATGTTGTGATACGGGACCAGCTGTCAGCATGCTCAAAGACTTGCTCAAGGCACAAATATTAGCTGCCTTCACCTGAGAACCATCCTGGTGCAGAGGCTGAAGGGTGACATATTTTGACTTATTTACTTCCATTGTTTTTTTCTGGAGAGCTGGATTAGCTCTCCAATTATTGACACATAGCAGCTGTTGCTCATCATCCTCAACAAATGCACTCCAAAGCACACACGTGCCTTTCACTGGAGATGGATTCCCCATAGTGAAAGAACTGTAGAAATCTGAGAGGGAACCACAGAAAGAAACACAAATCACAGAGCAAAAATCCTGCTCATCTCTAAACTAGTTGTCCCTCAATTAGGTAATTAGATCTGTAAGAGACCTGAAAATGCCTCTACAAAGATAGCAAGATAACTCACTTCACCACATCTCAGATACCAAAGGAAGACAGGTTCAGTAAAGCTAGTGGAAAATCAGTAAAATAAGTGCCTTATGTGCTACTCCTGTTTCTCTCTAGCTCATTCTTGCTGTTTGACTGATCTGAGTAACAACTGGGTCTGTAAGTAAAAATATTGTATTTCTAGCTTTCATGCTTGCTTTGAAGCTTGAGCCCAGTAAGTGAGGACCAGTGAATTTTTAAGGCATATTCAAGCTAGTCCATGGAGACAAGTTTATGAGACTCTGAACCTCTGGCAAGCATCTGCATCTGTTCTATTTACTCAGTAAACATAAAAGAGGCCACACTACTAAAGCACAGCATAAATGAGTTACTAAATTAGGTCATTCAGCCCCAGCATTAAGACTGGTAGTGATTAGATATTGGCTTATTTTATTAACGTAGGCAGTTACCTCTCTAATGGGACTCAGATGAGGATGTTCCTACTGGTAATGAGAAAAACATTATTCTTTTTTAGTTCTTACTGTCTCCTCCCTTGTTACTGCTATGTATCTGAAATGGCTAAAATCCAATGGCTTCTGAAAATATAACCTCTAAAAAAGTGCTTTCTGAAGAACAAATAAAAAACAGAAAAAAAAAATGCCCTGACCAACTGAAAAAACTTGGGCAATATACAATATTGTGAAAAAGCTTTCTCCCTAAATAGTTCTCTGATGAATAAACAATGGAAGGAAACAGAGTATATAGAACAAAATCTATCCCATGTTGATTATGTTGCTTTTTTCTCTTAAGAGAGAGTGTTGGGTATATGGCAGAATACAAACTGCTGAAAATTAAAATGCAGAACTGGAATCTCGTTAATCTCTGCTTAATGTTTAGCCTTTCACTCACAAGCTGGGAAGAGATGCCATGACAGGAGTGATCAAACAGTCTGCACGGCCTGCACACATGCACTCTTTCATGCCAAGATAAGAAAATGGGTTTGGAGCACAAACATACAAGCAGTTGCTGCAGCAATCTGAGGTACTGCTGTTAGTGCCACCAACCTTCTTTCTATGCTATGGAAATCCAAAGGAAAACACACCTCCATGAAATTCTGTATTTTGAAACTGAAATAGGGATTTTTGTCCAAATAAAAATGTCTGCCCCTTTCTTAGTGGCATTTGTCCAGTTAGATAACGAGAAGTCCATTTCTCATTCTTTAGTTGTAAGAAGCTGGTTTAGGTACTTCATATGGTTAACAAAACACATCTATAGCAAAGTTTAATTCTTGAAGTTGTCACTCTCAATTTTGAAGTGTGTGACATACCAGAGTCCCAGCCATACCACAGTAAGAATTATGGGCATTGGTGACTATGTTCCCACATAAAGCAGATAAAATACTAGAGCTGTTTCTTGAATTTTGCTTTCCAGCAGAGAATATTGATATAAACAGCAATCCATTCCATTGCAACCTAGAGCATTACCATTGCAATGAAGAACCAACAGACAACTTTTTCCTCAGATCATCCCTCAGGAGTGGGGCATACCCCAGAGCATTCACTTTGATCCATCCATCTGCCATTTGCTTGAAGCTTTTTCTCTTCAGACCAAGTTTCAGTTTGCAAACTGGGGGCTTTGAAAGTTTGGATCAGAGCGTGCACAGAAAAGGCATTTTCAAGTGAACTAATCTGCTACCCTTGTCCAAAGCATCATGAAAAGTTCAAAGGGATCAACTGCCAGAGCTGGACAGGATAAATACCAGCATTTATTATCATAAAATCTGGCATGATAAAATTCGATCACTGAATCCATCAGTGACTTCAGCCTAGTCATGAGTCAGACACACTGCTTGATGCCTCTTGTCCTGTCACTGTGTTTCTTTCAGAAGAATCTAGATTCATATTTATATATAGGCTAGTTTCTTTTGCTGCTTCCAAGTCTCCTCACATTCTCCATCCTCAGACAAACAACTCTCTCCTAAAACAGTCAGTGAAGATGACCAGATACCTCCTTGCTACCATTGTCCTTCATGATTTGCAGTCTTACTTCATCCCTCATTGGAAACACACTCACTTTACTACCTTGACCAGTGAAGAAGTTCAATGCTGAAATAGAATCTTTGTCTTTTCTTAAAAAAAAAGCCAGACAATGAGCAGTGCTCTACAACTGCTCTACAAGCTTTTCTGAAAAGATGCACATAACCAGTCATTTGGGTAGAAGCATCCAAAGTTCCTCAAGCCAGAAGGCTCAAGCCAAACTTGTTTAAACCATTAGCAGAAAAGGGTATATTGTTTCCTTGATATTTTTCAACTCCAGGCATATAAAACTCACACTTTTCTATCTTGCTTTTTCTTTAGACTTTTCCTAAGACTGTGTTTCCTGGGCAGCTTATACCAGCAGGAAAAATCTCTGCAATGCCAGTGTTCCTTTGTTGAGTCTGCCTCTGCTCAGGGCAAAAGAGTATGGCCCTATTCAAGACTGAAAGACTCTTCTGCACCACATTAGATTAAGAAGTAGAGATATCTTCATATCTTCTTGTCTTTCAGCATACTATGAGACTATTTCCTCTCCTTATAAAAATATATATATGAATGTGGGGAAAGAAAACCATTCCTGGCAGTACAGAATAATTACAAAACATTCTCAGATTCTGCTTATTGACACTCCAGTCATGATCAGTTTTTGATGTACACAATAGGGAATTCATTTGTATCATGAAAATTTATCTATGGTGAAATTAGTAGGATGGAGTTTGCATGTCCTGAGGTAAAAAGCTACTGCAGTAATCTACTCTGAGATGAAGTGTCATGTCTAACAAGTTCAGGCATAGTGGAGACATCAATATACTATGAGATAAGCAATATTTACCCAAAGGGATGCTACTAGTCATTATCTCACAGTCTTGTTCTGTATCTCTGAGCCACTAAGATTACGTTCGCTTACTCTACTAAATTTTACAAAGTGTCTTTATGGTTTTTAAATAATTTTTCAGTATCTGAAAGTAGAATTTTCCACTCTATTAGTTTTCAGGACTAGCCTAACCCATATTTTGTTCCCAGAATAGCAGTGCTTATTTACTTTCTAGTCTGTCATTAGAAAAAATAATTGAAATATTTTTCTTTTTCATTTCTAGCAGCCAAGAATGGATGTCAGTAGTCAATCAGCTCATTATTATTGGAAATAACAATTTTGGCTATAAGCCAAAGCCTGCATTACCACATTGAGGAGGCTTCCATGCAGCAAAAGCTCTGGAAAGCATTTGAGTGTATGTATGGCTAGGCTTCGCGAACGAANTGAGTGGTTTAGTGAGATTTCCACATGTCTCCAGGGAGTAGATATTGAGGAAACTCTGCAGGCTTTTGGAAGAACATTGCAGGTTCTTCTTCCTCCTCACAGTTCTAGTCTGCGAATTTTCATGATCAAAGCCTCAGCTCACCCCAAATCATGAGGGAATCATCTGTTACTCTATGTTTACATCAAGATCCCATTTCCCACGGGATTTTCAGCTGGTGACTGGATGGAGGCACAGGGGTAAAGCAACAGTCATACAGCAATTGCAGAAATCTAGTCTGAAGGTTTTCACACTTCAGCAAAGCCCAAGGCCATTTATGTGTTTTGCTGAACACTGAGTTCAGTGTCTTCAGACTGGAACATACAGGGAAAGCAGCAGGACCCAAAACATGAGCTCACCAGAACTAACCACTCCAAAGCTCAGAAAGGATCGAGGGTCACAGGCTCTGTCTATGCTTTACCTGCTAGAGTGTTCTTAAGGGTGATTTAAAGTTGAAGATCTCCAGCATCTGATGGCCAGATTTTCTCAGCCTCAGCTTGAAAGGACTATAAATCGCCTTTTCTTGACCAGGACATGCCAGAGCCCTTTGGCTCAAATAGGTGTTTTTCCTCCCCACAGATTATGCCTCTAATGTTGTCTAACAGAGTGTGCTGACCTTGATTTGGGCAGCTAACCCCTGTCTTCTCACTCTGCTGGAGGCAGATTAGAAATACCCCTTTTCCTAGGATTTCCTTGATTCCTGACAATGATTCTGACTCTGACTGCTGCCTTCCCTGGTGGAGGCATCCCTCCAGGAAAAAAGATATTTGAGGGAGGAGGATATAGAGCATTAGCAAAAGCCAAGGTCTTCCTGTCCCCCCGCCCCATTAGGTTGAGATACACTTACAAGTGCTATGATGCTGCACTGGTGACAGTTCTCCCTCTCCTTGGGGAGCACTGTTCCTGCATGGATTCTTCCTTCTTGCCTAAATAGAAGACACATCATTAAGTGTTGTTGCTTGTTCAAGGAAAATTGTTATTTTTCCTTTTATATGACACAAATCAACATACCACAGACTTGGAGCAACTGGATTAGAAATTAATAGAAAAAGCTCAAGAAAATGAAGAGGAAAAATCCCCAAATCACAAACCAAACAACCCCTGATCCCAACCTTACATTTAAGCCAACAAATAGATTAAAACTTGTTTTTAACTTGTACGTATTGGCAAGCAAAGGCAATCCTAGAACAATCACAGAGTAATAAAACAGCAGCTATAAAAACCAGATTGGATACTGTGAGATAAACTCCTGCACTTCAATACACACAATTAATAACTGCCAGAATAATTGTGATTCATTTAGGAGTTGGAATCAAGCCATCAATCACTCCTCAGCAATGTGTTAAACAACAAATACCAACTTTAAAAAAAAAACTGCTGAGTGTGGTATTAGCAATTGTAAGGAGTGTTGTAAATACAGATACTTATCCCTTAGGGTTGCTCAGAGTATTATGCACACATTTTACATCAACATTTTTTCCCCTAGTGGTGTCAAATACCATGGTATTTTTTCCCAGGGTAGTGTATTTCTATTTGCTGATTTCTATGTACCAAGTTGGCCCATTCCTTAATGAACTTCTGCCATATCATTTGGCTAGCAATCATATATGTGATTAGTAGCATTTCTTTGAGTCTTATCAGAAAGAGAGGGTTTTCCAGGCTGCAGCAGTGAGTTTCTTTGATGGTAGAACAGCTGGTACCACTGAATATTATTATGACAAAGAAAAACACACAATTCCTGTTTGCAAACTATTATTACAGGGCCTTAATACACGCGTAGTTGTAAAGCTCAACCGTCAGTAAAGGTTTTACTTACACTGCAATACTTTGTGCTCACAACTTGTTCCAGAAGAGAGAGAACATTGCATCTGTAACAGATATGCAGTTTGTTAACTGTCTTTAATGGCTTACTTCTCCTGAGTAGATGTGGTGAGGATGAGGCAAGAAGTCATGTCCATTTCCCTCTATTCTTTCTCTGCTTGCTTATGGCTTCCAGCTTCTTCACGTCCTGCAACTGAATGGAGATAGCATTACTGACTTCTCTGTCCCATTGAATACGACTCTGGGGAATGATCAAGAAATTAACTTTATCACCATATTCATCTTGAAAGGAAAGGCAACTCCTTCGTCCCTTTCATCCATCGCAACTTTCATGCAGAACAAGACTGAGTTTTAGTGGAATTCTTGTGTCTCTGCATTTGAGATAATTGTCCTTCATAAAAATGAAGTCCCATACATGTGCAATATTCATGCACCATGGGAGATTTTCTTCAGCTTCACTGAGCTTTGGTTCAAGCTTCATATCACTTGGAACTTCCCATGGTCTCAAACCTCATTGTTATTGGCCTGTCTACAACACTGCAAAAGAGCCAGCAGCTCTCCCACTCCCTCAGGATTTCAGTTAGCTCCATCTCCATCTTAATTCACCAGTTGATCTAATGATGTTTTGAGTGAGGCCTGTTCTGCATTTGCTCATCATTACTGTATCTCACATTTAAACCCTAGAGATTTCTATATTTATCTTGCCTGGGGCTACACGGAGGACAGAAGGAGACTGTAAATAGTTTGCACCATTCTTCTTGACTTATCAAGGGCTTCTGGTATAGAAAAGAGTGCTGGCTGTTTTGAAACCAATCTGCAAAACAAGCTCACTTATAGACAGCCACACTAAGTTTCAATACAGTATAAGAACAGAATAGAACAGAACAGACTAGACTAGAGTAGACTAGACTAGACCAGACTAGATGGCTGAGAAATGTTTTGCTCACTTTTGTTTACATGTTACCTAATTGTAAGATTCCTGTCAATGGCAAAGTAGGAAGTCTATTTCTACAGCATTTTCCTGATGAAAATAGGTAGGTGCATCTCCAGTGCACATCTACTATGAGTAATGCTTCCTACATGCCATACAATAATCTGTATTTCAGGTGAAATCTATAGGGCACAGCTGAGGGATAAAACATTTATTCCACTTCTATTTTCTTCGGGATCATTCTGGATTATGCTATCTTGTTATGTTGCCTTTATGTTACACAATTTTTAAGCACTTACTTGGACAGCTATCAAGTATCCTTTAAGACTCCCACAGAGAGAGAAGCAGATGCACTGTAACCATCTGGGGCCAGAGCTATGATTAACTTTCAAGTCAACGTGCCTGTAAGAATGGACTGCATGTTAGAAATGTTTCTTCAACTGAAAAAAAAACAACACCAAATCGAGAGTTTAAAAAAGGCCTCTGACCTCTCATACCAGGCACGAGAATTTTTTTCTGGTAGGCATGTGAAAATCACTGATACCTCAAAACTTTGGAGGTTGGTGGTCTCTGTCTCTCAACCAGTAGAGATCTTCCCTCCCCTGCACTGGTGACTGAGTTACCATTCACAACACTTGCAGAAATGTCTCTTGGTTGCCACACAGCCGTTGTGTCAAAAATCACAATAGCCTTTTGTAATACTATGACCTGAAGGTACTGGTGAATGAAAAGCTTGACGTGAGCTAACTGACAATGTGCACTCTGCAGCCCAGAAGGCTAACCAAATCCTGGGCTGCATCAGAAGCAGCATGGCCAGTAGATCAAGGGAAGTGATTCTGCCCATCTACTCTGCTTTGGTGAGACCTCACCCGGAGTACTGCATCCAGCTCTGGAGTCCGCAGCATAAGAAGGACATGAATCTGTTGGAGCAGGTCCTGAGGAGGGCTGATCAGAGGCATGGAACACCTCTCCTATGAGGAAAGGCTGAGATAGTTGGGGTTATTCAGCCTGGAGAAGAGAAGGCTCTGGGGAGACCTTATTGCAGCCTATCAGTAAAGGAGCCTATACGAAAGATGAAGACAGTCTTTTTAGCAAGACCTGTTGTGACAGGACAGGGGTTAAAGGCTTTAAACTAAAGGAGAGGAGATGCAGACTGGATATAAGGAAGAAATTTTTCTCAATGAGAGTGGTGAGGCACTGGAACAGGTTGCACAGAGAGGTGGTGGATGCCCCGTCCCTGGAAACATTCAGGGTCAGGTTGGACAGATCTCTAGTTATGGGCATCCCTACTTGCAGCAGGGGGGTTGGACTAGATGACCTCTAAAGGTCCCTTCCAACTCAAACCTTTCTATGATATTTATGACCCGGTGAGGCTAAGATTTGCTTTGCAAAGCAGCAGTCTCCCTGTCATAACAACATTGCTCAGGACTGATAGTGATCAGGGCAGCAAGGCAGGTCAGAGTCCGCACATTTCAGGAGCTTTGGTTTCTCTCTCAATTGCTGGATCAGCCTGGAAATAAATCCTAATGAAAAATCCTCAGCACCCTTCCAGGCTGTTGGCAGCCTACACGGGACCAAGCAGTGCTTGCCTGCACTGCACTCCCTTCTCCACCAGCATATCCATGCACTCTCTCAGGGTAGGAGCAATCTCTGGTCAGTCCTTCACTATTTTGGGGCAATATTTATGCATGTACATATCTGAAAGCCAGTTCCAATGCCTTTTCTAATGCTTCAATGGGTCAGTAATTTCTGTAACAGCAACAGATGAAAACACAGAAAGAGGCTAGTGAAATCAGCACTCCCTCAGACAGCTAATAATGATTCCTGTTCAACAGTCAGCAGGTGAAGACACCCAGCAGTCAAATTCTTCTGCACATAGGAATCCAGGATATGACAACTCCTGCCTTAACAAGACAGCATGTATATTGAATCCATTCATTTCAGTGAAGGGGAAGGCAGAAGGGAAAGTGTTAATTATTCTTTGTGGAATCAATGAAATGTACTGTACAATTAGCACCTTCTGTGCTCCTGCCTAATGACAAGCTTAACTTAAGAGAATTCTCATTCTGTCCTACGTATCACCTTTCCTCTGACATTATCTTCCTTTTCTTGGCTCTCTACATAGAATTTTAATGAGGTCTTAATTGTTTTTTGATCAGCTGCAAGGATTTCAAACCCAAGTCATATGTTGGTTGTCATTCTGCAGAAGGTGGCATGGGGAGCTGTAGAGATGTTCTGTAGCTAAAAAGGAGAAGGAGGCAGCCCCCACACCTCCCACTGCAGCCCAGGGAAGAGCTGTCTCTGTATTTCCAGTGCAGACCTAGAGACTACAGCTTGATATTTTTGCAGTTACACAATGGAGACTGGAAAAATCAGTCATGCAAATAACCATCACCACCTCCCTGTGACCACACTGGTTGCAAGGAGGTTTGAGGTATTGGTTTCAATGCCTGCATTGCTAGGGTTCACAGGGCTTAATAAGCAGTACAGCCCTTTGCTCAGCACAGCCAGTGGACTCACAGGTCCTGAATTCACTGTACAATCAGCCTCTTATTTTTTGTCCTTTGCTGTCTGCTAGTCACGTGCACACCCTCATCTTTTGCTTCATTGTTCAAGTAATTTTCAGTAACGCAAAACTATTTAAAGCATAGATTTACTTACTTTCCTTGAACCTCTTCAAGGACACTTCTGAAGATATCCCTGAAGCATCAAGGGGAAAACAGGATGTTGCAAGAGCAACTGTATGAATGAACTGTACATACAGTTCATTGTAGGTACTAACCACAGGGAGCACACAGGATACCTGAGATACAGGCACCCACGGTGTTGTCTTCGTCTTGGCTAGGCTTCGTGAACGAAGATCCAGGGAGGGCTCCATCCACGCTCCTCATNGGTGTTGTGCTATTATGGAAAGAGATGCTAGATGTTAGGATTACTCTTTATGGTCATTAGACTGCATGAAGATGAATTTGTTACACAGTGGCTGCCCTAGGGTTTGTTACCAAGCCATTTCAACAGCTGATACTGCCTGGCAGCAGTTGGGTAATAGCCAAGGTGGCACCACTGCAAGCAGGGAAGCTCAGAGCACTGGGTTTTGCCTAATGCTAGTGGAAGAAGTTCCAGACACAGAAATGGAAGCCAGGTCTCTATACAGGGCTCTTACAGGGCTGCAAAACTTAAAACCAATGATGGTTAATTAGTATCTCAGACTTCCATAGCTATTCACTCCAGGGTCCTAACATGACTTAAAATCAATATCTGACAATGGTTTGGGGATTACGTTAGAATAATCCAACAGCATTTTAGAGATGAGGAAACTAAGGCACATGTTGCTTCTCCAAAGAGTATAAAATCAATGGAAAAAATGACTTGCTGAGGTTTTAGAAAAGAATAGTTTCAGGCCCAGGAGGAAAACCTAGGATTCACGCTCTGAATCCTATGTTCCTCAACTGGACAATGCTGCACAGGCTAGCCAGCCATGTTTAATTAATGCCTACATATTTTTGTTATTCATCCATGAACCTAATATTTATTAAAATATTTCTAACAGTCTTATCCCTGCACACCACTCCATTTCGGTGCATGGAGCATTCCATGACAGTTTCCATGTAGCTGTCTCCTGTAATCACATCATCTGCCCTCCCAAAATATCTCTCTCCTTTACGGGAAACAGTATGGAAGCAACAGGATCTTTTATGTCATAGCTGCTGTGTGACAGCTATGGTTTCCATCCACACCTTAAGCTCATTATAGACATTCACTTTTTGACAGCTAGATTTTTCCCTTTTGAGTTTTGGTGCCAATCCAAATCTCAGTAAAGCATAAGGAAACAAATTAATTAGCAGGCACTGCAGAGTTTTAATGCTGCCTGAAGGTACACGTTGTGAACTAAATAAGAGAAGCCTATAATGGTTATTACAATATATCAGCTTACCCGTTTCTTATTTGCAGCAACACAGCTCCTGCACCAGGGAGTGATGGGTAGTATTGAAGCTGGAAGCATGGCCAGAGCTCTGCCCTGCATCTTTCTACATGCTGGGCATGTTTTCCACTCCACTTAAGGATGACATCAGCAAACTGCCTCAGCACAGAACTGGAGCATTTGAGGTAGGCACTTTACATTTGATCAGTTGCTATAAACAAGATAGGCTAGACTCTCCACATAACATCCAAGGTTGCTTGATAACAGTATGAAGTGAAATCCCCTCAGTGATGGATTGCTAATCACTTTGCCATCCACAGAGCATCATAGCCATTCATACAGGGCTGCATTTTTGACAGCAAATAGGAAAAAGACATAAGTAAACTGATGGTACCTGGGATACTCCCTCTTTCACAAGGTATTTTTCATTAACTGTTACAAATATTTAAATTAAAGCAAATACTGCAGAGGTGAGGGAATTTTTAATTCACTGACAAGAAACACTGCCTTCAGGACCTCCATCACATCCATTACAAAAGAAAGCCATAGCACTGCAAAACTGAAATCAGTGCTGACAGTCCAGCTCTTGCCTTCTTTAAAGAAGTTGCCAAAGTGTACCAAAATTTAAACATTCAGAGAGATAACACATTGCTTGCTCACTGCACCTCACCTGTAATTTACAGATTGTTTTTCCTGCCATCACTCAAACACTGTCATGGGCACAAACTAGAACACAGGAAGTTCCACCTAAACATAAGGAAAACTTTTTACCTTGAGGGTGATGGGGCATAGGAACAGGCTGCCCAGAAAGTTGTGGAGTCTCCTTCTCTTGAGACTTTCAAAACCCACCAGGACACAAACCTGTACAACCTGATACAGGCGAACAAGCTTTGGCAGCGAGGTTGGACCCCAAAGGTTTCTTCCAACTCCTCCTAGTCTGTGATTCTGTGATTTCACTACAATAATGAAACTTGCCACTCAGGCAGAACATACAAGACCTTTCAGAGGATCTCAAAACTTCTTCCTCATCTTTGTTGCAGAACAGCACCGTAAAGTACAGGCAAACCCCCAGGTTTTTCTGTTGGTGCTGAGGAAGCCCTTTCCTGGGTGCATCCCCACTGGAGCTTTACAAACTGTGAAAATCATTCCCTGTTGTTTTTTTCCTAATGATGATATGAAGCCTGGGCATAACACAATCAGTAACCAACGCCACATATCAAGCTTCAAAAGATAACAGTTTGTATGATTTCTGACAAGTTTCCATATGTATTTTGTTTCACTATTGCTTAAACTCGCTGCAGAGTACCTTGGGCTGACCTCAGAAAGGAGAATACTTTCAAAGGTTACAAAGTAATTTGCAAGCCAATAGCCACAATTTTTTCTGTTTCCAAGACACACTAACTAAATAGTCTCATCTTGTTAGAATTACTTTGATACAATCATCTATTACAAAACTTTCTGTTGAGATAAACTTCTAGAGAAGTTCAGCAAAAAATTCTATGTGCATTCAGTCAATACCTCAGAAGACAAGGGTGAAGGGGTAATCATTTTTTCCTACTAGTACTTTGTATGAATTCAGCAAAACAACTGCACTTTACTTACAGTCACTAAACAAGTTCTTTGTATGTTTTTGTTGGGGGAAAGAGGAAGGGAAGGGAAACTGAAATTGCCTAATTTCACTGATTGAATCCCTTTTCTGCCAGTCAATAAGAGCTTTCAGCCTAGACAAAGACTAAAATAACGCATACCAAATAAAAAACATAGAAATATAATTGTCATTTCCCCAAAGTTTCTTTCAGTCCCAGCTTCTGAGAAAACTACCCAAGCATTAGAGCTGCTGCCTTTCAAGGAAACTATTTATAACTCACAAAAAAAGAAAAAGAAAAAAGTCCCAACCACACATCTAACTGAATATATAAGGATAATTATGACATTAAAACAACATTTCAGATGGCAAAAGAATCACAAGGCAAGAATGGGTGTGTCAGCCACCATCAGGCTCCCATCAGATTATTCACAATAAATATGCAGCCAGCTTCAAAAGAATTTAATGCTTGTGTGCATCCACTGATACAGCTTAGCTGTGCACTCTGGTATTATTGAGCCCTAGGAGAGCTGAAAGTGTTAGCAATTCATTGTTTACTGTCTGGACTGAATTGACTCTTCGAGCTCCTTAATGATACACAGATGGCCAATGCTTCATCTACCAAGGCAGGTTGATTGCCATCCAAATAAGTATAAGCTTTCACATAGCTGTAAAGAAGGATCCTCCTCACATAGTCCAAGGAACTGCTCACAAAGACTCTATTTAATCAGTGCAGCTCCATCTCAGTGGTGTGGGCACAGCAAAACAATCATCCTTTTAAGAAAAACCAAGCCCTGGAATTGAAGAAACCCAGTGGGTGCTGTGAGGAATGCAGGCAGCAGAGGGTAGGTATGCTTTCTGAATATAATTTATCATGAAAAAGATTTGCTATCTCTATCAGTACAATTGCATAGCCCCAAAGAAATCATAAGAGCATGTTTTCTGAATAAGTTCATTCCCTTGTCTAACTTTGACAAGAAAGAGCTTAGTAAAACAAGTTCTTCTGTGAGCAGCTGAGCTCATGAAACTGAATTTACTATAGATTTCTGTTATATACCCTCACACTACCATTGAAATTCAGGCACAGTCTGAAAATCCCTTGGGGTCTCCTGTGGCCCCTGGTGCTATAACTGTGCCAACAGCAGAGGGAGCATTAAACTCATTGCCCACGGGAAAGTGTGGGGAGTGATACCCATGTTCCTAGAATCCTTGGATGGGTAGGATGTGCTCATTAGCCTTCTGGCAGTCATCCTAGGAGAAGGACAACTCTGATTCCAAACCCAGGCAGATGGAGCTCATTTAGCCCTGTAAGGCCTTCCATCTAAGAGGTTAAACCTCTGTCCTAAGGACCTCGCTGCCAGCATCCAAGCTTGCTAGGCCCTGGCAGATGAACCTTAGGACTAAAGGGTGGGTCCAGCTCTGCACATGCTGTGTCTCACCTAAAAGAAAATTTCCACTGTTCTTCATGAAATTAGTAAAAATGGTAACGTCTTTGAGATGCTTTCCTTTCTTTCCAGATTAGCTTAAATTTCATGACAGTTTGAAAGTTGCTGTGAGGAGAGGGGGGAACAACAGATGGACAGCCAGCCAGTGCAATCGTATAAGCCTCACTTCCTTAGAAAACCAGACTAAAAATAGAAAAAAAAAATACAGTGGCTGACAGACTTAATTAACATAAACATACAAGGATTTTAGTCCATTAACCTTCTTACTGGTCCAACTGTTGCATGAGAGGTTTGTTTGCCTTTTCTGATAGAAAATAACTTGGCAGCACAAAGTTCTGGCTGCAAAGAGTCCCACAGACTCTGAATTCCTAGGCAAAAGACATCCTTTCCCACTGCTTCTTGGCATTAGTCAGGAGTTGCCTCTAACAGACATACAGAAATCTCTTAAACTTGTCTTGTGGGCTTTTTTCCTTCTCTCTGTTTATTTCTATTTAACTTGGAAGAGCTACAGATTGGATAAGGATATTAAGACTCACATTTGAAACAATGCAGTATGTATTAAGGGTATAAATCAAAGCCATGATGTCAGTGGAAAGACTTTCATTAAATTCAATCAGTTTGGGGTGTCAGTTAATAGAGCTTCCAAAGGCTTGGTGAGAAAGTATCTGAGCAGCTCATGTGACTGAAGTCCTCCAGGCAGCTCAGCTGGGCCACCCTTTGTGTGCTGGAGCCAGGCAGAGTAAGATCCATGCAGTGCAATGCAGTGACTTGCAGGAAGCCCTCAGGTTACACAGCTGTTAGGGCTGCTTCTAGCACAGTGCACACTGTGGTACTTCAACTTTCAAGGAACACAGTCAAAAAAAGGGTGTATGCTCTTGATATCACAAAGATTAACAAAAATCCTCCTTTCCTCAATCTCTGCTTTTGAGATTGGTAGCTAGGATGTCTATCTGAATGCTGCCTTGGATTTTTAACACCTTGTCCACATGAGATTTACTTTTCTCCAGTAGTCTGACACTGCCTTTAAGACACTCCCTTTTCTATTACATGACCCACTAGAGGAACCTGTCAATGTGAAATGGAATTTACCCAAAGGAAAAAAACAGTACAAGTCCCATCTAAAACTCACCTTGAAATGTCCTTAATAAGTGGTTATCTCACCTTGTTTGGGCAAAAGTATGAAATCTATATATCGAGGTGCTCATTCCATGGGATACTAACACAGAACTAACAATTTTTGGTTGAACTGTTACTAACATTTGTAGCTCTGTGATGGCAGTAGGCAACTGAGAGACTGCACTGATATGCTATATGCAAGGATGATAGAAACTAAAATCACGATAACTCATTTCATCTTCTGCCCAAGGAAACTAATGCCTTAGAAAAAGGTATTGCTGGGAAAGCTCAAGTTTTTTTGATCTGCTACTCTCTCCAGGCAGGGTTTTTTTTAATCCATTTAGTGCAATCACACTGAGGAGTTTCTGAACTTTTTGTGACCCTAAAATTTGTCCCATTATTTGGTTTAGCAGCTTTAATCATCTTAGAAAGGCCCTAGCCTTCCCCAGGCATCTGTGCAGATCCCACAGCCCTGCAGAGACTGTGAGATTCACCCTAGCAGCTTCACTGGTTTGGTCTAGCTCCAGAAGTAAACAGTCTCCTCCTGTTTTTGTACACCAGCACTTCCATCCATTCCCAATGTACTGGGGTGCCAGCTTGCGGCCCTCAAAGCAGTGTTCTTCTAAGCTTCATCTCTGCTGCTTCTCCTGCAAAATGTTGCCTACAGGGAAGGAAGGGACAGATGTCAACATCAGCCCACAACTGACAGTCAGCAACTTTAATTTCTCCTCCCTTGCTCACTCTTGCTCTGTTAACATCAGTTAAGCCTTTGCACAGAAACTAGCTTCATTGACTGCTACACCTTGTCATATATTTGGGCTGTGAAATTTGGAAGGCAGACCTGTCTTCTTGTTGGCTATTTGCAGATCTTCAATGCACACAGACATTACAACAACATGAACACAGGTCAGCAGCCAAGCCAGTGACATGGGACTAGTTGGGAATATTGCTTATATGAGATATGTGAGAAATCCAAGTTCTTGCAGAGATTTCTGTGGTCATTAATAAATTCAGCTTCAGCAAAGCCACCTTCTGATGCATTTCAAAGGCATGACAACTTCAGAAAGGATTTTTGGTTTTCTCTTATCTTTTAATATTTTTCCCACCAATCTGATATAAAAACTTGTACTTTATTTCTACAGACTTCTCAATGGAGGCAGAAAGAGAACACAAACAGCTTAACTACTTGTGACATCTGCCTGGGGAATGAGACGAAGGAAAATCAAGAGCTAAACTCAGCTATGAACAGGAAACAAGCTATAAAAAAACTGTTGTTAGGTGAAAAGAAACCTCTTATGAGTTGCAAGGGCTTGGTCTTTCTAAAAAGACAAGTGCAAGCAGTTAGAAAAATAGCCATATTATTGTGTATGTTAAGGGAAATGGATGAATCCTCAATTTTCCATGTTGCAGAAACCTGAGAAGAAGACAGCTCTATGTTTTCAGAGCTTGTGTTTGGGTAGTTAGGAACCAGAGAAAGTTGTTCTTTTCTTGACAGTGTGAGTATGCCGTAAACAGTCATTTTCCACAGGCATCAATTACAAGTATCTTCCACTTTTCTCTTTCTCAGCACATCCCTGTGTTGTAAACAGCAAGGACAACTATTCAGGAAAAGCAGACCTGAAGATGGCAGGTCATCTTGTGTAGTTGAAGCTGGAAATTTTCTGGTTGTTCAGAAGAAACCTAAATACCTAGAAGGCACTTAGAAAGGAAAGGAAAGTCAGAGGTGCCAGTGGGCTAGAAGGGAGCCTAGTGCTCCCAGAGGTGTGCCATCCCAAAAGCATGCTGCCAAAGCTCCCTAACTATTCTGCAGCCAGAAGATGCTTAAGCTGACTGAAAAGCTGTGGGTGAAGGCAGCATAAGTAGAGGGAGACATTTGCACCGTATGCAAGTGGACAACATTTCACCAGAAAGCTCCCCACATTTCTCCTTGATGAATGCTCAGACCAGCTCTACGGGAAATGCTGTAAGATGAGGCAGCCTCTAACTTTAAATGACTTTTACGTCAAAATGCCAGGTAATGCTGGCAGCACTATAAAGCCCTTTGAGAGCCCTCCCTGAGGCACAAGTTTTCATCTCATAAGAAAGCCAGGAGTGGGAGTTCCTGAAAAACAGACCAGAAGCAGTTTTCTCATAAATAGCACTAATATCAGAAAGTCTCCTGGACCTCAAAGAGAAACCAGTGGGCCAAAGACCTGGTCATTGGGCTGTACTGATCCAGGGGATGCTGCTCAGGATATGAATCATGGAAGAAGGGCAGTCACATCCTGTTATGACAGCACTGTTTATTTTTCCTGCTCTTTCAGCCCTGGACCTCTCTGTTGTGCCTTCCACCAAGACTGCCAGCTGTGGAGGTTGTAAGGTGGATACCTGTCAACAGGACCTGAACTAGAATCACTGATTAATTTCACAGTGCCTCCTGAAGCAGCCATCAGCAGCAATCATTTCAGAGAGCTGCCAGGAACAGGCAGGGCAAAATCTGTTCCTAATACTGACTTCTTGTCTGTCAATGGAATACAAAACATGAGAAGGTACTATTCTGATTTGGTAACCTCTCCATAGCCACTAGTCCTTACCTAGAAGTAACCAGCTGGCCAAAACCAGCAACTTAGGAAAACAAGGCTCTCTACTTGGTACACATCAGCTCTGAGGCAGTTTTGTTATGTAAAATCAGTTGATACAGAAGATCAGCCTTGTCTCCATACCAGTCTTTAAGACTGCATGATAGACTCCAGACCAACAAACATTTTCATTTTATGCCCAAGAACTTTGTAGATGATTTTCTGGTTAAAGACAACAGGACAGTAACAAGTACAGCATTTAAATTACATGATGCAAAGGAAGGCCCCCACTTGTGCTGTTCTTCTCATGCTCCTCAAACAGAGACTAAACAAGGAAATCCTGGCTAATTGAAGCACAGTAGAACGTTACTAGTGTCTTCCATGGGAGCAGAGTTTCATTGCACAGCTCTACTAACACCTTCCCAGGCACTGCAGTTTTAGAGAATGCCAGCAGATCTAACATGGATGATATTATTTTTCCAATGAGTGCCCTTATTAACAGTGACACCATGGCTTGTCCAGACAACTCATCTGTGCAAAGGTCACCTTCAAAGGAACTGTACTGAAGATCTCTGTGCCTCTCTTAGCTAGAAGATGCAATTAAAAATTTATTACTTTAAATAACTCCCAAGGCTGTGTCCTCATTGTTGCAGGATGCTGAGAAAGCAGATATTTAAGAGACTCCTCTTTCTTTGTCAAGAACTTCTTAAAAAATTCTATTAATGCTTAAAAAGCTCTTCTTTGTGAAATTAGCCATTTAGAGCAGAAAGGTAGTGGGACTTGTACAAGCAAGCATGTTCTGTCAAATGCAAACCTTGGTTTAATTGGAACACACAGCAGAGTACTGAATAAGGCCAGAGTTTCTGTAAGGAAATAATTGTACAACACATCCCTTCTGAAATATATTAAGATCCAGTCTTGCTGCCATGGTGCACACCTTGCAAAGCCCTTTCACATAGCAGGATCAGGTCCAGGCATTCAAGCACCTCCTGTGACAGCTGTGGCTTCCCATAGGACCCAAGGAGCCAGCAGGCAGAGGAGTTTCATAACAAAATTAGCAAAATTATTACATTTACATCAAGCCAGAATCATGTTGTCCCCACTGGACAATTTCACAGGCATTGTATAGAGTGTCTTTTGTCTTTTTGTCACTCTAACTGTTAAAGTATTACTCTGATGTTTTTTACTTGAAGCCTGGTTCAGCACAAACCACACAAGGCAGTCCTTTACCTGAAAACTAGCATCTGAAGATCTTTCCAAGTAGGAAAGGCTATGAGGCTGGTGAGTGTGTTGCCATCCCTTTGCAAAAGTTCTTCATCAGGAGATACAGACATGCCAGTCTTCTGGGGATACTCTGTCTTTTCTGGGGAGAGGACATAACACAAGCTCAGCTGGGAAAATGGTGAAATTAAGAAAAGCCTTGCTTATTCTACTTGCTCCAGAGAATAGTCTTGGCCAAAAGTATGGGTTGAGCAGCAGTTCCTAAAGAGCTGTTTGCATCAGGTGCAGCTCCCGCACCCATGCTCTCTACTTTCTCAGGCTATTGAAGCTTTGTAGCTCTGTGAGCAGTGCAGCAAAGGTTTTCTAGACCTGTCCATAATTGAAAGGCTCCAGTGACTTTTGCCAGGTCATCTTCAAGTCACTGGTCCAGAGTGGTACGAGACCCTTCCATTCCCCAAGCAGTGAGCACTGGTTCAGCCATTCCCAAATTCAGGGTCATGACCCATGTGAGCTGTAGGAATTACAAGACTGTTTACAAGGCTGACTGAAGTTCAATTTCATCCAATATCTATGCTAGTGCTACAGACCCAGAATCATCCAACCCCACAGGAAAACTTCCACTCCCTGTCCCACTAGGAGAAGTCTTCCTCTGTCTTAAAAATCTTCTTGCTGATTTTTAAGCATGGTGAAGAAGCAGGCAGAACAATATTGCATTTGTAGTATCCATTTCTCAAAATCTGTGTTACTATGAGAAAAATCCCCAGTCACTCCAGATTCACATCAGTATTTCCTTTATCTCAGCAAGTGCTTTACCTAAAAGAATAGAGCAAATATGAGAAAATCTGGCTTCCTTCATACAGTTAATATAGCTGAAGAATTTGGCAGGTGAAAAAATGGTACCTCTGTAAGTAGCTTTAAAGGTAAAACAACCTCCCTCAAACAAATTACAAGGAACATAGAAGTCCTATTTCCCTATCAAGGAGCTGTAGAACTCCTCTAAGAAGCAACTGTCTAGGGCCATATGACAGCAATCTACTTACATACCAGCAATATGCTCTGGTAGGAAGGAGATAAAACAAACATTAGATAAAGGATCAACATCTCCCTGCAGGAATTTAAAGATTCAGCCAGAAATTCTTGATGTACCAGGCCTGTTAGGAAAACATCCTTTTTGTAAAAACATACCCTGATAACAGTTTAATGCTGTGTAATCCCACAGCCTGTAAAGCTGCCTTTCACTCACTGGTTTGCCTTGGTAAAGTCTCCTTTCTCTGTTTGCACAATGTAAATGGATGGTATAAAGAAATGAGGAAAAAAAGTAGAAAAAATAAAGAGATGAGAAGGCTATTTATGCCAGCTGGCTCTGTCACTCCCTAGGAATAAGGAATCAGTAGCACTCCAAGAACAGTAACAGCAAGACCCCAAATCTTGCTTGCTTTTTCCATGCACTTCAAGAAGTTGTCAGTCTTCAACAAACACAGCTCCAACAGGTTCAAATAAAATCTGCCCCAAAACTATTCCCACAAATTTCTATGTCAGCTATATAGCTAATATGCTATAACTATGCCCCTGTACTTGGGGGGATGGTTTAGGGATAGCACTAGTGTAGGGCTATTGGTTGGACTTGATAATCTTGAAGGTCCTTTCCAGCTGTGATGATTCTATCATTCTATGCCACAATTAGTTCTTTCCACATGAGGATGTCTTTTGGAGATGGGCAAGTGTCATTACACTTGTTTCATGGATGCTTGAAACCACGAGGATGACCCTGCTCAAAGGACTTCCACTGTGCAAGTGGTGACAAGGGATCCCTCTGTGCAGCACAGGACTGTCTCTGTGAAGGAATTCATCCAAGAAACTCACACAGACATATGGAGAACATGCTGATACTACAGCCCAAAGTCCTCATTCTTCACTTTCTTCTCTAATTTGAAATAACTCACAGCAAATTACACATCTAGACAGTTTCCACTGTGCTTGTCATTTTAAATTATTTCAAGCCTGTAAATAACTGACACAGATTCAGAAAAGAGCTGCATACTACAGTGAAAGAAAGGCTCATGTTACTCAAAGAGGCAAGGATCACAACAATTGTCCTCACCAGTACCTCAAAGTGACCTAAACTCAGTGCCTCATCTGCTATACACACAGATTCAGCAGAAGTTTAGGAAGAGTGCATGAGGCTCAACATGCATGCCAGCACAAGGTCCAGGCACAACTCTAATGTTTTTCAACGTTTAAAACTCACTTATAACAAGGCAAGACAGAAGAAGGGCTGTGGCCTCTTCTAGGGCAAATGATCCTGGAATTACCCTGGAGAAAGGTTGCAAGCCAAGGCAGGTAACAGCTTGATGGTACTGAAGTCCTAAAAGTCAAATATAAAATATATAAATTAAAGATCAGTGACAGCTTTGAAAATCATCTAGTCCATTGCATCCTGCCAGCCTCAAAATTTGTATCTCCTCAAAGCCAGAGGAACTGTCAAAGTCATTGTTAAATAACTAAGGAGAACAACATATTGACTTCAAGTCCTTTGTGCTCATAAATCACAGGCTTCATTTTCCAAGCTGCAACAGTTTGCTCATGCAAATGCAATAACTCAGGAAGTCTCTCCCCATGAGTTTTTTCATACCAGTGGTCATTCTAGTGGGCATAAAAAGTACTTCTGCTATATAAACTTCCTTTAGCAAAAAATAGTTATTTTTCTTGACTACTGTGTTTATCCTTAAAAAAAATTAATAGACTCAAAATCAACAGGAACAATTACTTTCCCATTCATTTTGTTCATTCTAGTCTTCATATGCATTTCTGGCACAAACACACAAAATAAACAGACTTAAAATCCAAGGTCACATGAACACTGTTGCATATCTTGGGCCCAAAGGCTCCAACAAATACCTCCTGGGTAGCTATTGCTAGTATGAACCACAATCTACAGTATGAAGATTACATTAGTAGTGGAGATTTGAACAAAATTTGTCTAAGAGGAAGCACAGATATAATCTTGCAAGCAATTATATCAGATCATCTTATATTGATGGTAAATTTAATCCATGATAATTATTTCATTCCCCTTGGAGGTCCAGAAAACCATCTGGTATAAAACAGTCTGATTCCTTTGACTTCACTAGGATTATGATCCTCAAAGCCAGTTAAAGATCTCACCCAATGATTAAGGAATATTTACTCATTTCCACTTAAAGCTGACAAATACTGTTGGCTTTAGGTTTCCAACCAAAGGCAGAGGGGAGCAGAACAAAAAATATTTTTCTAAACAATGCAAAAAGGGAAATGAGCCAGTACTTCAGCTCAGCCTGAAACATTTATTTCAAATTAAAGTTAAAAGGATTAGTCCTGCAAATGTTTTTAACTTTTCTTACAAAAATTTTAAAAATTTCAAAAAATATCCCAACAAATAGGGCCAGGATGGGGGTTATGAGACACAATACACACAACAGACAGGACATATCTCTGTGCTTAACAGTGCTGTGTCAAAATGGAAAGACAAGATTTCGTTTTGAAAATACTGAAATTAATTATTTCATTTAGGGGAAAAAAAGAACACTTATTTTAAAGAACAACAGTTCTACTTTATATGATGTGTAGTTCATAAAAAAAAAAAACCACCACTTTTTTCAGGCTCAATATACCTAGCCAAGGGGCACTATTGCTTCCTTTCAAGCAGTAGCTAGTTTGTACTTTTTGTGACAGCAGCAGCAGCAGCAAGGGACTCTTACACTCCAACTCATCTCAGCTGCTCTGCTTTCAGAGTCTGTCCCATACCTTCAACCCCTTTATAGTGTGAAACAGTCTAGTAGCAACTTAACATTAGCAAATATAGGGACTGAGAGAGAATCTGGTTTCCCACAGCTGAACTGTGGTTGATAAAGACTCAAGAGATAGGCCTGTTCCTGTGCAATTCCACAGGAGTGTGAATGCTCAGCTGTTGCATTCTCCTACATCACTGGTTGTGTCATCAAACACTTGCACATCCTGCTCCAAATACAAGCATAGCACATCAGAGCCTTGGCACAGCCATGTGCAGCCAGCACTGAGTCTGTGGCTCTGTCTCTAGTCACCTGGAAGTGCAAGCCCAATCAGTACCTTTTCTGGAGATATTCAAATCCTGCCTGGACATGATCCTGTGCAACCTGCTCTAAGGGAACCTGCTTTAGCAGGGCAGTTGGACTAGATGATCTCCAGAGGTCTCTTCCAACCTCTTCCATTCTATGGTTCTGTGAAAACACAGACTCCTCGTGGTTCAGCAGTATCAGAAAGAGATTGTTATGTCCACTGTGAGCTAAAGGCTATCAAAAACCTTTTATTAGCTGACAGGAATCTGAATGCAAGAGGAATCTTTCTTTCTGACACCTGATGGCCATAGAGAAGGTGCTGCTTCTGAGCAGGAGGCCTTTGAAAAATTCAGATGTTGAAATTGCAGCCATTCCCAGTCAACCTACCTGTGGTGTGCCATGCTCTCAGCTTCTGCTCTCTCCTCTTCCCTGTGCCACAGAGGGCATGGTTCACTGCACCTATCTTCTTTCCCTCCCCATGGGCTGTGACCAGGTACTTCTGCAGAAACAGCTCCTGTCTGCTCCCGCCTCTGCTCCTTGCCCCCATCAACTAACATCCAAAGTACAAGATGTCCCTATACATCATGGTCAATGCATTGTCAGTATGAAAAAGCAACAACTGTAGTTGTTTAAAATGGGGGGAAATTTGGATAAAACAATCTCTCACCTTGTAGAGACTGACATGGATCCTCTAGAAGTGTTGTGAACTCTTGCTTCCAGGGGAAAACATATCCGGTGCCCAAATGACTTTTGGCTGCTCCTCAGTATTGCTTAACAAAGGTTTCTCTCCTATAAAAATAATATTTATTTTGGTATATGCTACATAGTCTGATGGCAATCAGAAGGAGCATACTCATACCAGGGATTGTACAGACTCTACACAAGTTTAACAAGTCTAAATGTAAGGTCCTGCATCTGGGCAGGAGAAATCCCAGATACCAGTATAGATTGGGTGAGGAACTCATTGATCATAGCCAGGAAGAGAAGGACTTGGGGGTCATGGTGGATGAAAAGATGGATATGAGTCGGCAATGTGTACTTGCGGCTCAGAGAGCCAATCGCATCCTGGGCTGCATTAGGAGAGGTGTGGCCAGCAGATCGAGGGAGGTAATNGCCCTTAAAACCAGTTGAATTCAGCAGATTCAAAACCCCATGATGAAGAAATAGCTGTTTGGCACTGTGGAGTCTATTATCTCCTCACAGCTGGTGCCTGGATGGTATCAGCCATCTGGAATTTGACCTTCTTTCTAGGAATTTTATTTTACTAGTTAACATTTTAATTTGCTCTTCAGAGTTAGAAAGCAGGTCAAAACTATGAGTGAAATCTGCTCCAGGATCCTCTGAATGGTACTTCCCATCTGACTGCTACCCTCTCCATTCTAATTTTGTAGTCAGATGTTTATCATCACAACAGATGGATTTGATATTGCCTTTCCAGAGCTTTTTTCTGTCAAGGATTTTTAATTTGAGGTTACTTGTGCAAAGTCTCAGCAGGACTTGTACTGAGAATTGCTCAGTAGGTGTAGTCAGCTCTCCTGGAAGAACAAGACCATCATTTTTAATATGTTAGGTGGGCAAGAACAAAAGCACCAGCCATTTGGCCCTACAAGACTCATTTTCAGTAGAATGAAGTAAAACTTGGCATCATCTTTGAGACATAAAAGAAACATCTATTTATTCTTTAAATACATTTCATGTTAAACTAAATGGGAATCACTCAATTCAAAGAGAACAGATTGTGCTAGCTGGATAGTCAGGAAGACCCCTAAAGAGATGCCTTCCTTTTTTGTTTTTGGATTTGTTTGGTTTTTTCTTTTTGCTTTTCCAAGCAAGCTTTAAAGAATGGCTCAGCTGTGACCCAAACCATTTAATGATTATTTTCCAACATAAACAAATATACCAAGTCACAAATGTAGGGACTGGAAGGGAAGAGAAAAGTGAGAGCACACTAGAACAAAAGAAACAAGAGGGTTGTCACCCTCCAGAACTTTCAGATAGATAAAAAAAGCTTTAAAACCAAAAATTCAGTGTTTGTCCTGGCTTCATAAAATGCACCTGAGTTGGGAGCATTAATTTTAGTACACAGCTTTCAGACATGGGTGGCTATTCCAGCAGAATGCAAAGGTTACCCAGCAAACATGTGTCTGTCAGGGGAATAATGCCCCCAAACACAGCTGATCTCTGCAAGCATCATACACTGAACAGCTGCTGAGCTGGTCATTTTCCAAAAGGCTGAAGCAATGAAACTCCTTGTCTAGTTGTCATATCTTCACAAATACCATGTCTATATAGTACTTCTGGTCTTTTTTTACCATAGCCTTACACTTTGCTTCTCCTGTGCAAACTGCCTTTTATGTGCTTTTACCATCCTCTTACTACACATTTATTTGAAAGAAGACGAACGACATTTCCTAGCAGTTGCATGATCTCATTCGTATTTATAGCTATGTGAATTTTAATGCAGGTCTTTACCCACCCATTTCCTTTTCCCAATAAAAAGATCCTGTAAGGAAGAGTCCCAAGGAAAATCCGAAAATTTGTTGCAGTGACTCACATATTATGCCCCTCCAAGCTTTTCTTACAGAAGGCTGAATTACTCATTAGCTGAACCTTTGCAAAGAAAGAAGGCACTGAAGAAGACTGTGAGGCAAAAGGCTCCAGACCAGAGGATCATGCCAGGGAACCTTTCCTAACTGACAAAGTCTTGAAGGCAAATGCACACGAAGAGAGAGGGTGTCTGTTTCTGATCAAACCTTATTGTGGTCAAACCCTTTATATGGAATTAGATGAAACTGTCATCTTCAGACTACTCAATATTTTTTCTTATCTTTTAGGTTCAAAGTACTCACATTTTCACAGAAGAAAAGAAAACTGTGGTCCATGTCAGAGTTCCCCAGGCTTCACTGGCAATTCTTGACTATAGTGTTAGTTGATACTCTCTAGATAGCAAAAAACAAAACAGATTTACCAGATTTTCTCAAGAACAGGATTTAGGAACCCACGTGACTTCATCTACCTGTGGAAAGATGATCTAGAAAAATAGCCTGCCTTGGCCTTTTATAATTTTACAGTAAAAAACAGTGCCATGCTTTTCTCCAGTAGGGAAACAAAGTGAGCACTTTAAGATGTGCTAGCTAGTGACTGGCAATTAAATTGTATGTGGTGAAGTGTAATTTGTATCTTGCAATGATTTGATGCTTGTGGTTGTACATAAGCTGATTGGTAGACAGCAGTGTAAGTCTGTGCAAGCTTTTGTGTGTGGCAGCTGCCACATTTTTTTGGAGGGGAAAGTCTCTGGGGTTGGGCAGAGAGTTTAAGCTCCATATTTAGTTTGAACCTTGCCCTACAGCTGGCTCTCACACCTATGAAAATTTCTATCTATCATATCATATCCATCTTTTCCTGGATGAGAAGCTACCCCAAAGTAGCTAATCACTGTCATGTCTGCCCTAGGTCAAGAGTCAGTCACACATCTAACTCATTTAGACAATTATGTCAAGTATCTCTGTTGATAGATGGACACCAAATATTTGACTCCAAACAAGGAGGTGCTTCAGTCAGAAACACAGCGAAGCCACAATTTCAGAGAGACTTCAAGTCAGGACACGCAGTCCCCTCCCCAGTCCAGTGGCCACCCCTCATTCTTGTGCCTTACCTACCCTTTTGCTGGTGTTGCCGCAAGTATTCCTGCAGCCTCACAGTCCACACAGGGTGAAAGAAGTGATCCAGTGAAAGATAACCTGACAACAACAAAAAAATAAAGGTAAATCTCAGCATGGGGAGGTGATGTAATCCCCACCACTGCATGACTCCACCAACATGTCTAAGGCCACTGTGGAGGAGGTGGCAGGGCAGGAGTCTGTGGGTAGGGGCTAGGATTGCTCCTTGTAGTAATAGCTAATGCCAGGGCATTAATGTCCACAGCTGGAGAAGGCAGTTGAGGGTGAATCAGGAAACAGGTAGCACGTTGAGATGAATTCTCAGAGATCCAAGCAGGTGTGTGTTTTTTCCATTTAAGTCTCCCTTGAATATCTGTGACTGTTTTGCCTACTCCGTTTGCTGTAAATAAATATTCTGCTTGCATTTTACTTTAGTCTTACTGAAATAACAATCATTTCACAGTCACTTACAGGCATTTTTGGTCCAAAAGGACCAAAGTGTAACAAAGTGTAGAGAATTTACAAGCTGGAGGTCTAGATCACCTTCAGCTGTGCCCAAGCCCTGCAGTGTATTTTCCAGAATAACCAAAGGGTACAGGAATATGCTCCAAAGCAGTTGAGTGAGATGGTTTGAGAGACTGCATCAGGGGTGAGAAGAAATGCACATGGTGTCTATCTGGTCCCTGAACATCCCAGAGAGTTCAACTTGTCAGCAATAACTTACACAGAGGCAAGTTGCAGCAGGAGGGATTTCAGCCTCTTAGCATCAACATGTCAAGTTGAGCTGAAAGCAGATATATAGCAAATGTTCAATTTGAAAATTTAATTTGATCTGCCCATAGCCAGTTTTGCACTTGCTTTTCTGTTAACACAAGAGAGTCAGTATTTGCTGTTCTCTGGTTCTTGTGGGCTTGCCACAAATACATATTTGCAAGAAGATCAGCACTACCAAGGTTCCTTGACCGTAAGCCAGAAGAGCAAAAATGTACCCAGAGATTTCATAAATGAGTGGGAAAACTCTCCCCAAACCACTCATTCTTGTGGACAATTGTTTTGAGGCATTTGCCTCACTCAAGCACTCTGTATACATGATTTTTAAAAAAATCCTGTATTGTAGCTCTAGATCAGCCTGAAGGACACCATAGCCTGAGTGTAGAAATGAACTTCTGAAAAGATCCCTGTGAATATAATTCTGCCAAGCAGTATTGGTGCTGCAAGCCAGGATCAGCTGAAGAAATGTGGATTACATCTGCTTCATTGAATCCTGTTATTGTCATTATTCCTTCACAGCTCATTTTTCCTTCACAGCACAAAGCTTCCCAAGCACAGGAATTCTCCTGGTAACTTGCCACACAGACTAACAAAGCTGCCACTTGCCATGGCTTGTAGGAGCAACATTGCAGCTGCTGTGTTCCTGGTCCTTGCTCCTGTGTGATAAGCCCCTGGCTTCACAGGCAGGCATGGAGAAGCCACACACTGAAGATTGCATATTGCCACGTTGCTCATTTCTGTCTTCTCCAAAATCCATTACCTGAGCCTGGCCTCTTTTCTCTTGCCTACCTTCTTTGGTGAGATGTACCTGCTTGGGACAACTCTCTGTGCAGCAAAGGCCAGCAGCCTGCTCTCTATACCTGCTGCTCATTTTCCATGGGCACATCTCTACATTCCTGGTTAGGCTTTTCCAGCCATTCCCACACTGGTGTGGCCATTGGACCTGCTTTTGAGGGTCAGGGCTGGCACCAAAGGCAATGTCATACTGTAAAAAATGATTTTGACAAGCACCAGGAAGATCTATTCATTGTGTCCCACATCAGGCATTGCCCATGGCTGCTAGCCTTTGTGAAGGTTTATATAAAAAAGAAAACATGGAGCCCCTGTCAGCTCTGCTTCCTGGCTCAGCTGGAATCATTTCTGCAATTTAATGTATGAGCAGTTCAGCTTCTTGAAAGCTTCACCAGCAGCTTCTTTAGGTCATTTTTTCCATTTATGAAACGTATGTTTTTCAAAGGTCATATTATCACAGGTTCTTGGTGTTTGCAGTACATCTAATTCCACAGAGCTGGCATTTGGTTTGGCTGTGGCTGCCCATCACAGAGTTTGGTAATTCTTTTATTTTCTACTGGCAGTTTCAGTGAACTAATGGCTTTGTATTTTCTTTTGCATTAGAGTACTTTGAAAGGAACTACAGAGCTCCTAAAAAATGTTAAGAGAGAGACCTAAACTAGGAAGGGTAAATCCTTCCACTAACTTGCAACATGCTGAGTTTCCTTTTTAGGCATCCAGTATTGGGGAACAAAAACTCAAAACTACCATGTCCTGTTGCTCACACTTCACTCTTCTGCTGAGATGAAGACTGAAGTGTGGGGAAAGACAATAATTATTAATATAGTAAATTTTATACACGGACTAAGATCTACTAACTGTAATGAAAATAAAACCTGACTCCAAAGAGTAACTATTTCCAGCCTCTCATATGTGTATGTTAAATAAGGAATGAGAAAAACAGATGGGGGAGAGAAGGAGGTCTTCTCTTTTTCCCTAATTCTAGCAAAATAGCTGAAGACATTCTCTTCAACTCTCTTTCCCACAGCTGCACACAGGCTGTGGTATTGGTGTAAAAGTGGAGGTACTAGCCCAAACAACACATGAACAAATATCTTGGGTTCCTTTCTGTTGGCAACTCTGTGAACTACTCACACTTCTTCAGTTTATTTTTTATTTTTACTTCAAAAATCATAGACATATAAAATACGTAGGACAGCAATTTTCTTCACCTTCTTCTAGCCCTGTACCAGGCAGTATTTTCCCACCTTCTCTATCTTTACCATTGCTTAAGTTTGCAATGGATGCTTTTCATCCTGCTCTCTTATTCTCTCAGCTGGGGCATGCTAATTTGTGCATCCTTATGGGCCAGGATTAGAGTCCCACCACCCACTCCATCAGCCAGAGGAAGGACATACCCCAGTGTGAGCTCTCCTGTAGCCAGCTCCACATTCTCCTCTGTGTCCAGCTCCTGTAGGCTATGTAGACTTCACAAAGATTCTCATTGGAAGATTGTTGGTGTCCAAAAGTACACCAAAATGATGACTAAAGTGATTTTAAAATATTCTCAAAAGGCCTATTTCCAAAATCAGATTTCTTCAGAAAATTCCCTGCTGTCACCCACACTACTTGGCTGCTTGAAAAGCTTTGAACTTAGGAGCTCAAGATCAGTGTAAGGCATGCTGTGATTTTTCCCTTTTTTGCCAGCCCTGTGACTGGATCTCACACACTGCTGAAATAAGAAATGGTATTTCCAGCCCCTCTCCTTGGCACACAACTTATCCTGTGATTTGTCGTCTACTAATTCTAACTCACACTGCTTACATCCTTTCAGTGCAGTATTCAGTAGCATTCCAGAGCATGGTAAGCACCTTATTCCTGGACAGGGCATGCATGGAACAGTTACTATATGAACAACCTTGCAGGGCAGGGCAGAGCCAGGACACCTAACAGCACCCTGTGGGCTGCATCAAGCTGGGAATGACAGCGTGATCTGCTGCCTTGCAAGTGTGGCTGCCTGCTCCCTCCCTTAGCTGATGCATTTGCAGCATCTCCCTAAGCTCTTGCTTTTTCTCCTGCCAAAAAGAAAGGCACAACTCTCTAAATGCCAGAGCAGCCTCCACACTCCCATTATCAAAAGCTGCTGCCACTGGTGAGAGTCTGCAACTCTGAGGTCAATTGGGGGAAGCCATTATAAATACAGTGAAGAATGGGTTGTTTTTATCCTAATAGGCATTCACAGAGCTCTCAACAGCAAAAGGTACCTTTGCAATAGAAAAGGAGAAGAGGTCTTGCAGTCTGGCTGGATTTACATACAATGAAACTTGGAACTGTGGATAGTCCTTGCTCCATAGCAGATACCACACTCAAGGCTGATCTGGCTGCATGCATCCTCACTGGAGCCTAAGGTGTCCAGAACAATGCTTTTTGTCTTTTTTGAGGAGAAAAGGATCTAAGAAATGTTAATTAAGGTATATATTCAACCCATTAAGCAAGTCTACCTCAATATATATATCCCCTGCCATAGGCAGGAACCCCATCCACTAGACCAGGTTGCCCAGGACCCACCCAACCTGGCCTTGAACACTGAACAACCTGTTCCACTGCCTTACCACCCCCTGAGTAAAGAATTTTTTACTAGCATCCAATCTAAATCTCCCCTCCTTCAGTTTGAAGCCTTCCCCCCTTGTCCTGCTGCCTTCTAACTGGATAAAGAGTCTCTCTCCCTCTTTTATATAAGCCTCCTTTAGGTACTGGAAGGCTGCTATTAGGTCTCCCTGAAGCCTGCTCTTCTCCACACTGAACAATCCCAACTCTCTCAGCCTCTCCTCATAGGGGAGGTGCTCCAACCCTCTGATCATCTTCACGGCCCTCCTCTGGACTCACTCTAAAAGGTCCACTTCTTTCTTATCCAGAGCTGGATGCAGAACTCCAGGTGGGGGGGTCTCACAAGGGCAGAGTAGAGAGAGGGGCAGCATCACCTCCCTTGACCTCCTGGTCATGCCTTTCCTGATACAGCTCAGGACACAGTTGACTTTCTGGGCTGCAAGTGAACATTGCTGGCTCATATCCAACTTTTCACCTACCATGAGCCCCAAGTACTTCTCTGCAGGGCTGCTCTCAACAAGTTCCTCTCCCAGTCTGTATTCATGCCTAGGATTGCCTCAACCCAGGTGCAGGACCTTGCAACTTGACTTGTTGAATCTCATTCAGTTCTCATTGGCCCACTTTTCAAGTTTGTCCAGGTCCCTCAGGACAGCATCCTGTCCTTCTGGCATGTCAACTGCAGCACTCAGCTTTGTGTCATCTGCAAACTTGCTGAGAGTGCACTCAATCCCCCTGTCTATGCCACTGATAAAGATATTGAAGAGCACTGGTCCCAAGACACAACCCTGAGGGACACAACGCCTCACCAGTCTCCAACTAGACATAGAGCCATTGACCACAACTCTCTGGCTGCATCCATCCAGGCAATTTCCTATCCATCAAATAGTCAACTCGTCAAATCCATAGCTCTCCAATTTAGAGATAAGGATGTCATGTAGAACCATGCCAAAGGCCTTACAGAAATCTAGGTGGACGACATTGGTTAGTCTTCGTTCATCCACTTCTGCAGTCACTGCATCACAGAAATCCACCAGATTTTGGTCAGGCACAATTTGTCCTTAGTGAACCCATGCTAACTTTCTGGAATCACCTCTTTGTGTTGCATGTGACTTAACTTTGCTTCCATGACAATTCATTCCATGATCTTCTCAGGCACAGAGGAGAGGCTCACCAGTTTGTAGTTCCCCTGGTCCTCCTTTCTACCCCTTTTAAAAATGAGGATGATGTTAGCCATTTTCCAGTCAACTGACCACCATGACTCTTCAAAAATGATGGAGAGTGGTCTTGCAACTACATCTGCCAGTTCCTTCAGGACTCTGGGATGTATGTCATTGGGTCCCACAGACTTGTTCTTGTTTCGTTTCATCAGGTGATCTTGAACTTGCTCTTCACTTACAGTGGGAGCCTACAATTAACTTCAGGTGCACACTGTACATCTCAGGAATGACCAACCATCTCTCCCCCCACACACACACCTTTGCCTATTTTATAACCTGTGACCAGAAAAGATGAAATTATAAAAACCCCTTCTGCTGAAAAGGCAAAAGGCTAGATTAGACTTAGTGGATGCAATTTAACACAATACTCTCAGCTCTGACAGTCCTTTTGTAATACCAAAGCTGGAAAGCAGCACTCTCGACTCTCTGACATTCAGCTTTCTTCCTATGTAAAAAGGGGTTAATAGTACTTACCTAGCCCACAGACATGTTGAGACAATTTGTCTACCACATTTTGAAGTCTGAATCTGAAAGATGCTTTACAAAAGCATACTATTATTAAAAGCACAGTCTTTTTGGAAAAGCAGATAAAAATAATAAGTTGCATATTCAAGTGTGTTCTGTAGTCGTCTTTTTTTTCCCTGCTGGTCTCAACTGAATATTTCTTGTATATTTTAAGGATGACATGGCTGCAAAACAACATCTGCCTGAGAAATCTTCTTTCAAACAATACCAAAAAATTAGGCTTATGAAAGAAGAAGGAGGTCTTTGCCATCTCTTGGGTCTTTCTGTTCTCATCAGGTATAAGCCTAGAAGACAGTAAAATGGAGCCTCATAAATCAAAGAAATATGCATGGCATTGTCTCACTAGATGCTTACTGCTGAGAACATGTATTTTACAGTTTTTAGTCATCATCTTTGCGTGAGTAATGATCCATTTTGTTACTAAGGCTCTCTACTGGTGGCAAATTAATGTATGTGGATTCATTAAGTATGTTTTTGTTTGAATGTGTGATTGTTTCCCTTCCCCCTTCTCAGAATACAAATGCTGCTGTGCATCACTGCAGTGTGAATCAGTAGGCCTCCTCCAATCTTACAGGCATAGCCAGAAAACAAAAAAGGCACTATTTTTTTTTTTATACAAGTTAAAAATATCTCAAAGCCAAACTTCTTTGTCACACAGGGCTGGATTCTGATGTTAGGAAAAGCGTGAAGTAGGAGTAGTTCCACAGAAAAGAAGGAAATTATTCTGTACATATCCTAGCAGAAGTGAGGATTTTGGTCCTCTGAAGTTATTAAACATGTATGAACCTCCCTTAGCACCCATCTCTTGCCTGATAAACTCTACCACAAGCTCAGCCCCCCTGGCTCCCACTGGCTCCTGTTGCATACCAACAGCTGCCTCTCAGTTACCACCTTTTCTCTGCCATCTTTTCACCTCATTCTCCTGTGCCACACATACACTCTCAATTAAAGAGATCACTACTTGGTGTTAGGTAACTACGGGACCTCTCTTCTCCAAGGCTAAGCTAGAAAACATAATTGGTATATTTGCCCCTGCCTCCCAAATTAGTATTGAAAACATCTTTTAAATAACATAATGGAACAATCTAAAGAAACCCATCCCAAGCAATTTTAAGCTACTGCATGTCTGACATGAATTTTAGTTTTTTAAGCAGAAAGACAGACCTTGACAATGAGCCAATAATACACAGTCAAGCATAGCTTTGAATTTCATAGCTAAACTGTTGCTAGCTTGTGTCAGAAATTCAGTACTTATGCAAACAAACAAACAAAAATCCCCCAAAATGTCCCCCAAAACCCCTTTGAGTGCATTTCCAATAAATCTTGTAGTACTTATCCTGAAGATCAGAATAGTTTCCTGAAAGTTTAGAAAGTTTTACTAAGTGTATTTACTTCAGATCAACTCAACCAGAGCCCTTCTGGTCTTTCAATGGCATAAATTCCTGCAATTAGTTTTTTTCTTTCTACTAGATAAGACATGTTATGAATCCACTGGAAAGAGCAGGCCCAGCCCTAGTCAATATAGTCATTTGATGCTTGTGTAGCATGCCATTAATATTTTGAAATTATTGGATCTCAGATCTTTTTATGAGCAAAAGACAAATGACATCTCCCCATCACCATCAACATGAGACATCAAGCTTTTTAAATACTATTATTCTCCCATCATCTGTTGCTTAGAATATCTTAACAGTCACTGTATTGATGCATTTAAAATTACTAGGGAAAATAATTTTTTGGCTGTCACTTTGTCAAGTTTCACTGTGAAATGTGTTTTTATAACTCCATGATGAAATTCTGGAAGTCGGGAGCAAAGAGCAAAACTAAATTGGGAGGGATATTGAGCTGCAGTCACAGTCCAGCAAAGCACTTCACTGTGGTTAGAGTTCATCTTCTCCTGCTTGCTTGAGGTCTAGACAAATGTTTTAGTGAAAAGATCAGGCAAGAAGCAATAAGGAAGCTTTTTTGGGAGACCAGAGCCTCCATGTGTCCCTGCCTGTGCATCACAGCTGCCTGCAAGCTGAGGTGAGGATTTTGAAGAGCAGCAATTATAATTTTGTGATAGTGCTCTATGGCACAGCCATTTTTCTTTCATGTTAAACTCAATCTGAGGTAAGACGCTGAAGAGTCATCAACTGTGACACTGAATGTTAAGCCCTACATGTGGTTTTAAGACTGTCACTGTCACTTGCTTTTTCAGGAAGGCTTATGCACAGTAGCAAAAGGAAAACTTTCACTATGAAAAATATCCAAGCCACTATTTGCCTAAACCTATTATTTTTAACTTTAAACTCCCCAAATAGTTTGTTTTCTTAGAATATGATTGACATGTTACAATAAGAGGCATAAGCAATTATGTAAAATTTACTGTTTCTTGCTATATACCATTGCTCATTATTTCTTGCTGTTGAACTTGGACTGACTTAGTGGAGTGAACAGATTTTCCAACAGGTAATTGACTAAAAGAGAAGGTTTGGAATAATTCTAGCTGGCTGTTACACTGGGAATGAGTCTCTTTCCATTAATTAATCACTTTGGGAAGAACTTTTCTTTCTAAATAAACTCATTATTTTTAAACATATGACATTTAGATGTATAAATAAGTGCTAGAACTATGATTTAAAATGTGTGCTAACTGTAGGCATGGCATGCCACAGATAGCAGAGCCTCCTCTGCATTTTCTGGAGTGACTTTGTCTTCTGATTACAAAGAAATGGTAGCAGTGAAAAGAATGAACTTGTGATTTCATCCACTTATTACCAGGATTTATTTACTTTTATGACTGTTGCATTTAAAGATGTATGCAAGAAGACATCAGCTGTGTACCCAAAGATGACCAAACCATAACCAAAGAAATAAGAAGCATACCCAAAAAGGGAAAAAAACCCAACCAAATGGAAAAAACTAATTAAAAGGAACAATTCAGTCTTGTTAAGACAGAGATGCTCCCTCTTGTTCGACTGGACCAGTTCAGTGAAAGCTAGTTTTCACAGTATGAAGCTTAGGCAGATGTTCTTTTCCAAATCTAGTTTTAACATGTGAGGGTATTACTACCCATGTTGCCAACAAGAGGTTACAAGCTCCCAGCTAATTTTATCTCAAGTAGATTGAGATTTCTCATCAGCATAGCTGGGTGGAAGTCTGCTTCCAATGGAGTAGTAAAACAAACACTGAGTGTCTGGTAACACTTCCTGTCTGCAAGTCTAAACCCCCTTTTTTTCATACAACCAACTATTACAATATGCAACTCATTCCTGTATCTAAGGGAATGGGATTAGTCCTCATGTTCATTGCCACAAAATACACAGGGACACCTTCCACTAGATCAGGTTGCTCAAAACCTGATCCAACCTGGCCTTGAACTCTTCCAAAGAGGAAGGCTAAATACATTGCTGAAGGGTAGACACATGGTTTGCTGGACCATGACAGTCCAGGTGCTGAGGTTAGAGCCTCTGACTGCTGAAAGAATATACTTTGATGCAGCTTCTTTATGCACTTGTTATTAGCCACAGTCACCTATAGGACATTACCCTGACCCAGCAGGACCATTTTCATCCTGCCAGAGTTGCTCTGCATTCATTATTCAGAAGCATCAGGAAATGAATATTAGTTTCAGACCCAGTCTGGACCACTTGGCTTTCACCTTTTCTCTCTCTCTGCTTTTTCTAATCTTCCTATAAAGGAAGACTTCATACCCAAACAGTTCCCAGTCCCCTGCACCTATCCAGGATGAATTTTACTCAAGGCAATCCTGCTCCAAAAAACAGTTCCTGCCACTTCTACCAAAGAATAAGCACCATCACTTACTGCACTATTAGTACTTCATTAGAAGTCACACAAGTACATTCCATGCTTGGTATGTGAGCCCACAACAGACAGTAGTGCATGTGGTTGGCAGGGGGTCCAGACTAGCAGACAGGCAAGGCTTGACCCACTGGCTGCAAGTAGGCATGAAGCCATTAAAAATAAAAAGCCTCTGCTTCCTCAGGTATTAACATGATGCTCCAAAGTGTACAATTAGAAAAAAAACATAAACATAATTCTGGTTTTCAGGGTTCCCATTTTAATGCAGCATTTTTCTGCTAACACCTCTTCAACATCTCTTCTACATCCAGCTACACACAAGGTATTAAACTGGGCCCCAGCCAGTAGCAACAGTGGAGCCATCCTGCCTGGCAGTCTCAGCAGTTTGCTCCCTAAGTTCCCACAAACCTATTGAGCAACATGTATAGCAAGAGAGTGCAGCTGTAGCTCTGGCTGTGCTTCACTCAGAAGGTATGCATTCACCATTCCAAAACATACAGGGCTTTATTAAACCACTCACTAAAAAACAGGGGAAAAAGAGAAAGAACCCCAAATTCATTAAATTCATTTGAACTTCTTTCAGTCACTGGGGAAGCTCCAGTCTGCACAATGACTACAAAAGCATCTAACAGCCTTGCCAAGCAATTTGAATGTGTCTGTACAAGACAAAAATTCAAACCTTTCCTACTTGAGCTATCAATCAAAGTGAAGCTAAAATTACAGCTTAACGAGCAGGTATACATGTTTTAGTTAGCAAATGAGGCAAGCAAGGCACATTATTTTTAGTTGCAGTGATGAGGAAAAGAGTGAAAAATAGAAGGAGGAGAAAAGAAAAAATTGTCTCTCTCACATTGGCTCAGACTTCTGAAATTTCAGCTAACATTGGTAGCATTTGGATACAACACATCTCCTAATAGCATTCAAGAAATCTCTTGGATTGAACTATTGCCATGCATGTAATAATTTAAAAACAAACAAACAAACAAAAAAAGCTAGGAAAGCTAGGAAAAAAGTGATTGAACTCACCCCAAACTTGCAAATTAATTGTGAACTGCTGTATTAGACAGGTGAGCCAATGTATATCAACATGTATGTTCTCCTTGACTCCAAACATCTTTCAGCTGAACCCAGAGGAAACTTTCAAATTACTTATGACAAAATCTGGATCAACAATGAGTTGATTTTTCTCAAGCTGTGGAAAAAATCTGTTCAAATGCAGCCATCATTCATATTCCCTAATACCATACAATAACATGGCAGTTGCAGGACCATTATTTGGATTCTTTTGTCTGAGTCCTCAAACCTTAAGTTAGTCAACTTTCCATTCTCTGCATTGTATCTGTAAAACACCTTCCTGAAACACCAAATGGTGGAGGAAGATATATAATTTTACTTGTAAGTCCACTGAACTCATTGCTGAACATGCTCATGAAAGTCACAAACATACTCCTACCTTCCAAGAAGCCTTAATTCCAGCGGGGCTGCTGTTTTATACTTTTCCTACAGGCTGTTTGGTAAAAGTGTTCCCCATAAGTCTGCCTGTGACACACACACACCATCACAAACACAGTCACAATAGAGTTAGGAACAAACAAGTTCCTTCTAGCACTTCTTGAAACATAGACAACCATGACTGTGGATGCCTGAACTCTGTCCTGACCTCAACTTTTGGCACATTTTGCTCAAAAACATGCCCTGGCTAAGGCATATCCACCCATGACAGCACTGAATTCAGGTCACAGAAACTAGATATTTTTGCTAAAATTTGATATGAACTAAACTTAAATTGCTTATCACAAATAATGCAAGGCTGCAAATCTTCGCAAAAAGATGTGGCAAAAATCTTTTTACCCAAGACAAAACTTATCTGTGAAATGTAAGCTGGTTTTCACAGTAAAACAATTTCTTTTTTGCTAATGTCCCGTGGGAAAAGAAGAAAAAGACTCAAGGGTGCTGTTCAATCCATTTGCAGAATAATCAGCCAGACAAAATTGGAAACCAAGGATAGCCTGTCTCATGATATCAGAATTTTCTGAATGCTGTTCTCATTAGTTTGATGAATGAGGGGGGCAAGATCTTTTTTTCCTTTTCATAGTTCTTTCCCCCAAAGGAATAATTTCCCAAAGGAATTATTTAACCATAAATTGCAGTTAGTAACTCTCTGAAGAGGGAAAAGAAACGAGTTGGTTGTGAGGAATCAACTTTGTGGCCCCAGCAGAAAACTGAAACAAGCTTTTTTCTGTTACTATTTAGCTCATCCTGGGGTGTGATTCATTAGTACCATCATACCTCATTGGGTGGTTTGGTCAGTCCTTTAACTCTAAGAACAATCCATTTTTCTGTTGCTTTCTGGCCTTTTTGGTCACCGAACCAAAATGAACTTTAGTTCCCCACCAGATATCAACTCAAAATTCTCATTAAAGTAGAATTTTGAACTTCTGAGCAGCAACCATCCCATGGGTGGGAGCAGATCAGCAGGGCAGGAGAGTCCTGCTGGAGAGGTCTGGAGTACACACCAGCTGTGATCCTGAGCATGGAAAAGGCTGAAGGTTGTATTTGCAGAAGAGGAACATAGGCAGGCTGGATTGCTTGTCTGACAGGAGATGGTTTTGCTGAAGAGCAATGTGTGCAGGAGAGTCTAGAGTTGGGATAAGACCATTGTGTTTACCATCTTTGAAGGGCATTTGATGGGTTTTTAGTTCAGGGGTTGAGAGATTTCAGCCACAACTAGCAAGTCTCCCAGAAAAAACAAACTTGTCCAATGGGTGTTAGTATAAACAGGTCCTCTCCCCAGCCAAACCCACCCAGCAAGCAAACAGAATGGGCAAAATAGAAAAGTTTGAGAATTAAGTCAGAGGTATGGGCTGCCAAGGAATGGAAAATGACAACTGAGAGCCAAGTAAATTACCTGAAATATAGTCAAAGCCTCCATTATGTGACTCCTCACCTCTGATATATCCAAGCATTGTATTTAAAATGTTTCATTGTCTTCTGAAACCTGGTGAGGTCACAGCCTGGATAACAATTTTGACAGCAATTCTCACAGCTTCATGGGCCTTTTGTCCTGTGCTGCCTTTCTCTTTAGGAATACAGTGAGTGTAAGCAGGATCTGGGTACACAGAAGGACAAAGAAGGGAAAGTGAGATGCAGATATTTGATAGCTTGGAAAGAAGCAAGAAATGTAATGGTCAGATTAAACAAAGGCCGGATATGGAAGGAAATAAGAAGGCAGAAGGTGAGGCTGATGGTTTCAGCAAGAGTACCTCAAGACACATCCTCACAAGATTCATAGATGCTGGGCAGTGGGTTGCTGAGAGCCATGCTGGTGAACATACTTTTGGAGGTGGAACAATCCAGGATACACCAGTGCCAGAGAGGAGCATTCCCCACCGTGGGCCTGTGCTGATTCGAAGACCGATGCAGAGGCTGTCTTGGGATTTTCTGGCTGAATTGACTCCTCATGGTTGCAGGGAAATTCTGTGGCTGAGCTGCTCCAGCCACAACAATACCAATTGTTGTGTGCATCTCTTTTACCATGTTTATCAGCCTGGAAAATTAAGAGATGAGGAAAAGAAGCAGTGCCATTCTGTGCTTCGTTGGGTCTTCCCCCTTAATGGGCAGCGTCACCAATGCCAACAATGAACAATGGAAAGGAAATTTGGGCAGCTGCTATTCCCACTGCAACCAGACTCATTTGTGTCCACTAAAAATATTACCTCTGATACCACAAGAGCAGTTTACTTGAACTCATCACAGCTGGAAATAGATCTGTCGCTCAGGAAACAAAACTACCACAAAAGAGTCAAAGACTTTTTTCCTCTCTGCCCTAGCTGGATTCTTACTGTTGAGTGTTTTTGTGCACTCCAGAACAAGCACTGTTACAACCAATGTCTTCAATATTATGGAGCCTGGTACTCCATGCTTCCTTCTCTCAGTCCCTGCTTTCATTTTATTTCTTTTTCTGGGTTGTAACCACTTGGTTTGAATTGACCCCAATGGCTCTGTCCAGCCTGACATTTATTTTTTTTTTTAGAATATTTTCAGCAAAATAGTTGGGCTATTGTCAAAACAGAAGCTGTTGTTTTTGATTTATGCTTATAAGATCCTTGCACAAGCAGCTCTGAACCACGTCCTCTGGAGCAAGGATCTGATATTTATCACTGACACAGCCTTTGCATCTAAAAACTTGTAAAAAAATTCCCCTAACTATAAACACTTGCAGGGGAAGAGAAAGAAAATGCAAACCTAAGCCCCTCCTTTAATAGTTAACACATGATTCATAGAAGCTTGTAGCACAAATTCATGTCCCAAAACTTTACCCACCTTTGACATGTTCCTGCTTTTTCTGATTCTCTGGTGGAAAAAACACAGAGGACCCTGGGGGTTCTGTGGCCAACAAATGGCTTTTCTTCTAGAAAAGAAGAGATTCAGAAAATAACACTGTGCTACATGCACATAGTGCACTAGATAATGTGTATTGCACTTAACAGCATTTAATTCTCCCTGGTGCCACAAGGTATTTCCAGCAACACAGGAGTTAAATGAGCAGCAAGTGAGCTGAAAACAAGGATCAGTTGTTCAGATCTAAGACAATAGGCTGGGGCGGGGGAGATGTGTGTGCCCTGTGGTCTAGACTTGGAGAGAATATCAGGAAAAAAACAAGAGAAATAACAAATTGTAGTATTTCAGGCTTTTCAAACATGGTACAAACATTAACTGATGAGATTAAGTTGAAGGCAAATTCCAAACAATGACAGTGTAGGTAAAGAAATGAGCACAGAGAAACATTGAGGCAGCAAAAGGAGAAAGGAATTTGCTCTGGAGAAGGACTCTCTTGGCCAAAAAGGGTCATCCCACTCTGGTGCATGCCTTCAGAGGGATACTTCTGGGAATCTGCTGAGAATTTGAGCATACAAGTGGAACAGTTTACAGGGGCCATAAGTCAGTCTCATTTGCCAGCCACTGGAACAAGAAGGTATCAAATTTTGCTTTCAGAGTAAGCAAAAGGTCTTGGACAATGAGGTTGAAGAACCTTTGAACTGCCATACTCATACAGACAAATGACTCTGGTCTGCTGTCCTGGGAACATCTATCCTGACCTCCTAACTCTGTGTTAAGGGAATTCGACATAATTAATTCTGGATTATTATTATTTTTTTCCCTCCACAGCTGCAGAAGGAAAGTTCTGACCTTGGCGTGGTGATGAAGTGGAAATCATCACTGCTCTCCACTCCCTATCACCAGTGGGCTCCTGTATAACATTAGTATGTCATCCTACAGTAAATCTCTCTTTCTCTTCCCCTTTCCATGTCCTAACAGTGATCTATCTATTAGATTAACAGTACTTCAGTGGAGTGTGACTAACTAGTTTACATACTGCATTGTCAAGAGAGACATGTCCCTTTACTCAGTTTGGTGAGGCCTCACCTC
>VWZO01013274.1:0-22220 GCA_013396975.1 Bucco capensis
TGTTTAGCCTGAGGAAGAGGAGACTCAAGGGAGATGTTATCGCCCTCTACAACTACCTGAAGGGAAGTTGTAGTCAGGTAGGGGTTGGGCTCTTCTCCATGGCAGCTAGTGACAGGACAAGAGGCCATGGCTTGAAGCTGCAGCAGGGGTGGTTTAGACTGGACATTAGGAAGCACTTCCTCACACAGAGCTTGATTGGGCTCTGGAATGGGCTGCCCAGGGAGGTGGTGGAGTCGCCATCCCTGGAGGTGTTTAAGAAAAGATTGGATGTGGCACTGAGTGGCATGGTATAGATGTTGTGGTGTATTGGGTCATAGGCTGGACTTGATGATCCTGGGGGTCTTTTCCAGCCTTGGTGTTTCTGTGATTCTGTGATTCTCGTTAGTGTCTTATTGAAGTCGAGATTCAGTTAATATGCTTAGAAGAGTTTTCATCTGAGTTTTTCTGAACATATGTTATTACTCTCTGTGCTGTAAAAGCCCTAAAGAATTTTGCACCAAACGGTTCTGACGTCTGTATGTAGATGTCATCCCAAACTTAGTGCCTCATTTAATAGTGAGTTTTCTCAAAGAGTTCCTACATTGGCACTGCTGATTTAAGATTAGGTTAACAGTACTTGTCTTGGATAATTCAAAGAACCAGCGGTACTTGTATAGTTGCTTATGGAGGGAGAGACCAATTCAGAGAATCCAAGGTTGAGAAACTGAGAGGTATATTTAATCAAGAGTTATATATTCTGCTAACATAGTTTCTTAAGGACTAAACACAACAGAAGCCTCCCGTTGATAATGAACTCAAATGTTAGACCATGTGTGCTAGATATAAGCACTATCTATCACTGTGAGAATCCTTCTAAACTCCAAAAGAGGTGTCAAACAGTCTTTTTTTTATTAATAGTCAATAAGCACAAGAAGCCAGTGAGTGTTTCTGGTTTTAGAAATTTAATATTTTTAGGTACTGTATTGGCAAATATTATAGGATATGTAAATTACCAGAGGTATCCATCTTTTCCCCCTTCACCCCCCCGACCGTTAATGTGTTTGTTTGTAAACCCTTCGTGGGGAATAGCCCTTTATCACCGGCCGAGCTGTGGGTAGGAGAGGAGCTGAGTCAGCTGCAGCAGGTCACCACAACAACCCGCAACCCTGCCCGGGTGGTGCCTGCCCAGCATGGAGGCACGTCGGCTGTAGCGGCAGCCCACGGTGAGCACAGAGGTGGGGGGACCATCAGAGCCAGAAATGGTGCACAACCCACCAGGTTCCGGGCAGTAGCAGACCCCGGAGTGGTGAGCAGTGGGCAGCGGCAGACCCCGGAGCAGCAAGCGGCGACAGCCTGCGGCAGCCCGCACCTGTAAGTCTCAAAGCAGCGTTGGCGGCAGCCCACAGCCCATAAAGTCCTGAGAGAGCTGTAAGCAGTAGTAGAAAAGTGGCAACGGGACTATGAGACAGCCATGGTGTGCACGGCATGCCGGGAGAGAGGAACTTCCTCAACAGGGACTGCCAGGAGCTCCTGGTGCTTCTGGGAGAGAGGATGAGACAGTGAGAGGGAGAAAACGTGCTCTCCTCCATCTTTCGGCAGCCAGACCATCTCTTAATCTCCTATCCATTCCTCTACCCACCATCATCATCCGCCACCCGGGTTTCCTCCNCTCTTTTCCAGGCTGAACAATCCCAACTGTCTCAGCCTATCTTCATAGGGGAGGTTCTCCAGTCCTTTAATCATCTTTGTGGCCCTCCTCTGGACTCGCTTCAATAGGTCCACATCTTTTTTATGTTGAGGAGCCAAGAACTGGATGCATTGCTCCAGAAGGGGCCTCACAAGTGCAGAGTAGAGAGGCAGAATCACCTCCCTAGACCTGCTGCTCATGATTATAGTAACACTCATAGTAATGCAGAGAGTTTAGTATCACAGTATTTTAAAGGTTACAATTACTAATTTTGAAGTGTTAACAAAGAAAATCTGATGATCTCTATAGAATTCCTTTGTAGTTGCTGGTAAGTTTTTTGGGAAGAGAGGTCACAGACAGAAATCTGAAGGGGCAGGAACACAATTTTAAAGTACTTTGATATATTAGAAATCAAAATGTTTAGATTGCCTTTGAAAATATTATCAAAAGGACTAGTAGGCTAAAAATGTTGGTAACTGGCTCATCTGGTGCTTTGGAATATTTTTTTGGTGGGCAGCATGTAATTAAGTTGGCTTTATTCCACTCAATCATACTGTAACACGCAACTCAAAAATGAGTCAGGCCTTGAAATGGAAGGATAATGAGATAAGAAATGGAGTAACTGTTTAAAGACAGAGATAACATCTAAGTCCTAGCGGGTGAAAAGGAGAACTGGAAACACACGTATTACTTCAGAATCATCGGAACTGACAAGATATGGCAAGCTAACCACCTATTTGAGACCCTAAAGGTCTAAAAGATCTGATTTTTACCCTGTCTTTAAACTTGTTCTATTCTGACTTAAGGAACCAGCAAGCTTTTTAGAGCTGGAAATTCAGATGTGTAGTAAATCCAGATATCAGGAACTGGTGGTGTGGTCCAGGAAATATGCTCCACCAACTAAACATCTCTAATGAGACTAAGAGATATAAATCTGGTGAATTTGAGGGTTGATGATCAAATTAAAATGTAGAGATTGCAAAGACTTTTAATTTCATTGTGATGTTTTTAGACCATAGTCTTATCCTATCTGAGCCATAAAAATATCAGACTTACATGATAGTGAATAAAGGTTCATTATCATTACAAATATTTAAGAATCATTACAAATTACATTTCCCTTATAAAATAATAGATTAATTAGATACCCTGGACTACTGACAGTGTTGAAAAATACCTCTTTTAAGCTCTTTTATTTAGCATCCTGGTGTCTATGCTTATGCAAACCATAAGAAGTACAGAAAGAGAATTTATCACATAAAAGAAGAATTCTCTGATTTTTTTGTTTTCTTCTGATCATACAGATGAAGAATTCCTTATGAATGTGATTAAATGCTTTTCTGTCATGAAGTATTTTCTAGTACTCTTTCTCTGAAAAGTTATTTAGACAAATTTACACTACAAAATAGTGGTAAGACAGGAAATTTACTAAAGAGATCTAGAATGAGAATTACTCCTAAACAGTCTTATACCTTATGTATTGTGTATTTGTTATGTCTCTATAAACTATTGTTATACTTTCACTGCTGCCAAAGTTCTGATTGCAAGACAGGTAGGTATACCCAATACATCTGACTACTGACAGAAGAGGAACTGCAGTTGCAAGGATATTTGTTATTGAATATATAACCAGCAATTTCACTCCTATCATTAAACAAACTAGTGAGGTTAAAGCTAGCTCAAATGTGGATACATGTGCTTGTAATCACACTTTGGGATTTCATTACAGAGGTAGTCTAAGTAACTGCAGTTGACTGCAGATGAATATAATACAGGAGAGAAAGAATCACACAGAAAGAGAGTTATTAGAGGAGGGAAAGTCTGCATTGGAAAATAAAGATTTTACCCAAATACTCAGATCACTGAGCTAAAATAAGGGAACTTGATTAAAACCAACCAAAACCATTGAAGTTCATTAATCACAAAGGATTATCAAAGATCAGGATCTTCACCCAGTCTAGTTTATTGCATTAAGTTTCAGTTCACATACTGTTTTCCTTAAAACTAGTTTGTGTGTTGTTATCAGGCTTGTCTTGCTGGTTAACATGGAACATACCATTGACTCTCTTCTCTTGTACAGGTCAACAGACTATGTGGGAACTTGATTCTAGTGCATCAGTCCGCAACCACAGTGAGGAGAGGGAAGTAGTCTCTGCCAGGAAAAGTATTATAAACAGGAATCTTACCTCTCTTCAAGGTACTAGTTTGATTATTCTGATTGAATTTCTTGTATTAAGCATGAGAAATACAGTAGCTGTGGAAGTTATTAATGCACATCCAAAAACTTCTAGACCTAGACATGTAAGGTGGTGTAAAAGCTTGTAAAATAAACACAAGTATGCACACAAGTGTCAATATTTCAATATTCCTCTGTTCCTGAGCTCATGACCTTGAGACATTTTACTCTTTGGAAAAGAAAAAAATAAAAAAGCAAACAAGCATTTTTCTCCGTAAGATCTAATAACATTCTGCAGATAATTCATTGAAGTCAAACATCATTTTCTAAAATGAAAATAAGCTGAATTTTAGTTAGTATTAAATTTTTATCTTTGTACATGTTTCACACAATTAGAATAAATCATTATATGTTGATGCATCTCCACACTGCTCCTTTTTCTTATTGTCAATTTCAACATAATATAATGGGAATTCCATTTATATGTGGAAAATTTAAATATTTTGTCTTATATAAGTTAATTCATAAAGCTTGTAGGAATATAAAGATTGATATCTAGTGATGGTGTAGTTCATTAAACTAAATCAGAATCAAGTTTAGCTAGACATTTAAAATTTTAGCAGAGTAATATCCCCTTTCTTACTTTCACATAAATATCTCAGTTTTTTTCACACGTTATTTTTTTTGTTGTTTTATTTACATGTTTATGAACCCTGCCCCGCACTTAATATATTTCATCTGAAATATATCCATCTGCAAGAATGTCAGATATCACTGGACACTGCTCCTGATCCAGCTTGGCTAGCAGTGAAGCTGTGGAATTCAGAGTACAGTGGCTATCATGGGCTTCTCCTGAAGCAGAAACATGTCAGAAGAGCTCTACAGCAGCCAGGAGCCAGCATCTCTTGAAGGAGAGAGGCAGGTGATGTGTGGCTGTAGCAAGGGCAAGGCAAATATGCCTATAAAAGAAGCCCGTAAGGAGCTTAGTGACCAGGAGCACTGCAAACAGAGAGGGCAAAGAAACACAGAATCATAGAATGTTAGGGGTTGGAAGGGACCTAGAAAGATCATCTAGTCCAACTACACTGTCAGAGAAGTATCACCCAGATGAGGTCACACAGGAATGCGTCCAGGCGTGTCTTGAATGTCTCCAGAGAAGGAGACTCCACAACCCTCCTGGGCAGCCTGTTCCAGTGCTCTGTCACCCTACTCTAAAAAAGGTTTTCCTCAGGTTAATACCAAACCTCCTGTGGTCCAGCTTGCTCCCATTCCCTCTTGTCCTATCACTGGATGACATTGAGAAGAGCCTGGCTCTCTCCTCCTGACATTCACCCTTCACTTATTTGTAAACACTAATGAGGTCCCGTCTCAGTCTCCTCTTGTCCAGGCTGAAGAGACCCAGCTCTCTCAGCCTGTCCTCAGAGGGCAGATGCTCTACTCCTTTAATAGTCTTGGTGGCCCTGCACTGGACTCTCTCCAGCAGCTCCCTATCCTTCTTGAGCTGTGGGGCCCAGAACTGGACACAGTATTCCAGGTGGGACCTCACCAGGGCAGAGTAGACTTCTCTCGATCTGCTGGCCACGCTCTTCTTGATATATCCCAGGATGCCATTAGGCCTCATGGCCGCAAGGGCACATTGCTGGCTCATGGTCATCCTCCTATCCACCAGGACTCTTTGATCTTTTTGCCTAGGGCTGTTCTTCAACAGATCAGTTCCTAGCCTGTACTGATACACTGGGTTGCTCTTTCCCAGATGCAGTACTTTACATTTACCCTTGTTAAATTGCATTAAGTTTCTCCCTGCCCATCTCTCTAGCCTGTCCAGGTCATGCTGGATGGCAGCACAGCCTTCTGGTGTGCCAGCCACTCCTCCAAGCTTGGTATAATGCACAAACTTGCTGAGGGTACACTCTACCTCTTCATTCAGATCCTTGATGAATATAATGAACGGTACTGGACCCAGGACTCACCCCTGGGGGACACCACTAGTCACAGGCCTCCAGTTAGACTCTGCTCCACCGACCACAACTCTCTGGGCTCTGTCCTTCAGCCAGTTCCCAGTCCATCTCACAGCACAGTCTCCCAATCCACACTTCTTAAATTTGGCAGTAAGGATACCATGGGAGACAGTATCAAAAGCTTTGCGAAAGTCAAGAAAAACCACATCCTATCTCATCTATCCATCTAGTTATGTCGTTAAAAAAGTCTATCAGATTAGTCAAACTTGACTTTTCCTTGTGGAATCCATGTTGACTACTCATGATAAGCCTCCTCTCCTCCAAATGCTTGGAGATGGTGGCAAGAACAAACTGTTCCATCACCTTTCTAGAGATGGAGGTGAGGCTGACTAGCCTATAGTTACCCGGGTTGTCTTTCTTGCCCTTTTTTGAAGATTGGGATAACATTGGCCTTCCTCCAATCCTCAGGCACCTCTCCTCTTCTCCAGGACCACTTAAAGATTGTGGAGAGCGGCCTAGCAATGACCTNTTGTTATCCTTGACCTCCCTTGCCAGGTTAAGTGCTAAGGAGGCCTTAGCTTCCCCTGTTGCCTCCCTACACCCTCTGACAACCTCCCTATATTCTTCCCAAGTGGCTTGCCCATTCTTCCATGTACTATATATTTCCTTCTTATGCCTAAGCTTATCCAGTAGAGAGTGTGTGGTGTGTCAGCCAGGGCCCTATTTTCTGAAGGACAAGAGGGATGACGCTGGTAAGTACAGCCCTGTTAATCTTCTGTGACTGGGAAATATTGAAAAACATCTGAAAGGCAATGCAGTCACAACATTGGTCACAGCCAGCATGGGTTTGCAAAGGCAAAGTCGTGCTTCAAAATTTTATTTTGCTTTTATGACAAGGTTACGCACGTGATGGACAAAGGGAGAACAGCTGATGTCATACTCCTGGATTTCAGAAAGGACTTTGATATTGTCTCCCACAGTGTCTTTCTGGACAGTATGTCCAGCATCAGCTAGGTAAGTACTTCATGTGATGGATGAACAACTGGCTTACAGGTTGAGGTCAAAGAGTTATAAGTAAATGAGGTTAATGGTCACTAGTGGTCTTCCACAGGGCTCCACTTTAGGCCAGTGCTCTTCAATGTCTTCATAAATGAATTGGACACAGGACTGGATGGTATAATAAGTAAGTTTGGTAATGACACCAAATTGGGAGGAGCTGTTTACTCCCTTGAAGGCAGAGATGTCCTGCTGAGAGATATGGACAGATTAGAGATCTGGGCAATGACCAACTACATGAAGTTTAACAAGGGCAAGTGTTGGATTTTGCACCTGGGACGGGACAACCCTCGATGTACCTACAGACTGGGAACAAGAGGCTGGAGATCAGTCCTGCAGAAAGGGATCTGGGAGTTCTGGTTGATAGTAAGTTGAACATGAGTCAGCAGTGTGCCCTGGCAGCTGGAAGGGCCAGTCATGCCCTGGGGTGCATTAAGGACTCCATTGCTAGCTGGTAAAAGGAGAATAGTCCCACTCTACTTTTTGCTAGTGTAACCTCATCTTGAGTATCATGTGTAGTGTTGGGCACCACAATATAGGAGGAATATGAAGCTGTTGGAGAGCATCCAGAGGAGTGCAGCAAAGACAGTGAAGGGTTTAGAGAGGAAGCTGTATAAGGAATGGTTGAAGTCACTTGGATTGTTCAGCCTGGAGAAGAAGAGACTGAGGGGAGACCTCACTGCAGTATGTAACTTCCTCACAAGGGGAAGTGGAGGGGAAGGAGCTGCTCTCTTCTCTCTAATGACCAGCAACAGAATCTGAGGGAGCATCATGAAGCTCTCCCAGGGTAGGTTTAGGCTGGATATCAAGGAAAAGTTTCTTCACCCAGAGGGCAGTGGAACACACTGCAACAGGCTCCCCAGGGAACTATCAGTGCACCAAACCTGACAGAATTCCAGAAGCATTTGGACAGCACACTCAGGCACATGGTGTGATTTTTGGGATTGTCCTGTTGTCCTGGTTTGGGAGGACAAACTCAGAAGGAAGCCCCTTTAGAGCCTCCCCCTTCCAAAGAGGAAAGAAATCACTGAACACGGAGACTGAGTTATAAAGAATAACTATTTAACATAGGAAAATATATATATAACAGTGGAAAAATACAGGGTGTCACACACCCTCCCAGTTCCCACCCCCCTCACGCCACCGGCCGCCCCCTCACTCACAGTAAAACCTGCTAGGGTTCAGTCTGGTCAAGATGAGGTGGCAGATGAGGTGAAAAAGTGAAGGAAGCCCGGATAGCGGATGGTGATGGTGAGGAGATGAAAAGGTGGTCCGGCCGCTGCACGCGTTGCTGCCAAGATGGAGTAGGTCCCGCCTCCTTCTTCCCAGAAACACCACGGTTTCGTGCCAGTCCTCACTGCAGAAGCTCCTCCCCTCCAAGCGTGCCGTAGTCACTTCGCTGCTGTGATGCCGGTTCCTCTATCACTGCTTACAGCAGCTCCCGGGTGCAAATTGTCACTGTTCACTGCTCTGGCGGAGCTTGCAGATGCCGCAGGCTGTTGTTGCTCTGGGACTTGCCAGTACTCGCCGCTCGCCAGGGTTTGCTGCTACTTGCTGCACGCTGCTGCGGGGTCTGTGTTGCTGTCCGGACGCTGGTGGGGTGTGCACCTGCTTCCGGCCCGCGCCTACCCTGCTGGCATCTCCACTCCGCCACAGCCCGCGCGTCCCCGCACTGGATGGGCACCACCCAGTGGTTCCGCACAGCCGCACACCGGGCAGGGACCACCAGGTGGGGGTGCAGGCCACCCCACCGACTTGCCGGCCCCTGACTCCGCTCCTACCCGCGCGACCATGCAACTTAGCCAATGGAAAGGGCTACCACTTACCAAGTTTACAAATAAACACATTAACGGGCGGGGGGTGAAGGGGGAAAAAGATGGATACCTTGGGCAATTTTTACATATCCCATAACACCTGTTCATAAACTGGAGTTGGACTTGATGATCTTGTAACACAAAGAAAGTTCTTGAGAACTTGGTTTCCTCAAGTGACACTCAACAATAATACAACTCATCAATCTAACAGTAGCTTTGCACAGGAAAAAGGAAGTTGGAAAACACGAGATAATTTATCAAGATCACAAAAGTTAAGTGTACATACTGTTTTTTGAATCAGCTGTCATATCTCATACTTCAGGGTATCTCATAGTTTGTTGCCTTTAGTACTGACCTAAAGGACCCATTTCTTCATTGCTTTTACTATGGCAGTTTCAAAACCTTGATTTACAGGAAATAAAATGGATAGCCTTCAGTGTGTTTAATCCAGTTAAAGTCCAGATGTTCCTCTGATTCAAAACACAGTACCTTCCTCCTTTCAGATGTTAATTTACCCAAAATAGCAATCACAAACTTTTTCTGTGAAGTATATGGTCTTTATTAATTTTCTGGGTTATCCAGATGCCAATGGTGCTTCCATTTTGGAGTAGCATGTTAAGTAATAGCCTATATTATGAAAGGAGACAAAATAAATTATCCTGGTTCCCTCTGCCCTTTATAGTTACAATATTCAGAGTATTTTTTTTTAATTTTTACATAAGGTAAAATCCTTTCTTGCAGGAAAGTTTATGTAAATGTGTTTCATTTCATTCACAAATTTATGATGTTCTTCAGTATTCTTGGATGTAATCAAGACCAGATAGTCAAAATATCATATAAAATGAGGCTACTCTCCCACTGAACTATCGAGCTGTCTTTATTTATTTATTTATTGGTGTTCTGCAAGTATCCAGTCTCCTGTCTGGCAGTGCTGCTTTAAATAAATAAATGTAGTAAATGTACTTAAGCTAACAGTAAATGCCAGTCTGGATCAACTGGGATCAGCAAAAGGCATTTATATTCATGTTTTGATTACAACATTCAATTATGCCCTTGCATAAGGAAAAATGTGCCTTTTGTTGTGATCACCATTGTACCCATGAGATAGACTTTCTTTCAGAACAGAGATATCAGAAAGTGAAAGATGTTCCATACAGTGTAAATAGTCAGACAAAAACACCATCTGAAATAAACCTGCTGAAATAAACAAAAATTCAAGCAGTTTATTTTTCTGACTGTTGCCTCAGAAAGGTCAAAATACTACTTCTTTAAAAGAGCCTAGAATAGCAATTATGTCAACAATGAATTTCTCACAGAAAGCTTGTCCTAACAAATGGTTTCTGTGGCTTCACTGGCTTGAGTGAATAAGGCTTTGCCTCTTGGCAGAAAAGAAGAGGCAAATGCAGTTGCAGGTAAGTGGCGTGGAAAGGCCATTATGTTATCTGTAAACATGACACTATATAACATGCATTGGTTTCCTGCTTCAATAAAACATCCAAAGATATAAAGCAGATGGGAAGCAGATGCACTCTTCATCTTCACACCTGACATTATATACCACCCCAGCCCATGGATGTTTCTCCATTTCTGAGTGAAGGGAGCAGGATACCAGAGTAACATCTATGCAGGAAGATTACTTCACAGGGACAAATAAAATATGTACTCTTAGAAAAATAAACAAGCAGGAATGACAAAATTAATTAAAGCTTTAAATTTCTTATAACTAAGGCATAAAATATAACTTTAAATAAACGTTTGACTGTAGGACTGAAGGATGTTCATCTGAGCTCTTTCTTTCAGGTAATGATACCAGAATGAGGATGCACTGGAAAAAGTTTGGTGTGGCACAGAAAGCAACATGTGCTTGTGTCACAGCAGTTGATAGTCAACAGGAGCCTTCCCTGGAAAAAAGGTGTTGTTCAAATAATTTTGAGGAAAGAAAGTGTGTATCCACAGTTTTTTCAAAATAAATAATGATGCTCCCTACACAGCTGAAAATTGAAATGATGCTCCCTATACAGCTGAAAATTGAAATGAACACAAAGGTTTTCTAAATTTAATAAGGGAACGTTAAATTAAAAGGAGATGTTAAATCAGAAAGAATACTTCTGAGATAGTGTTCTCCTGTAAAGTGAGAATCAGAAGAGGTACACCAGCCAAAATTGGCACATATACTCAGACTTTTAAATCTTTAAGACTGATAGCCTTTGTCTTTCCTTTAAATCATTGTAAAAACAGCAGGTTTTCATACTATGGAAGAATCTGTAATACATAATTTCATTTCCTAACTTTCTCCCCTACTCACAAATTTTAATTCTATCTAATGTAAGGAGCCTAAATTATTTCTATTTGTTTACTGCCAAGAGGTTTTGTGAAGTCCTTACTTTTCACTCAGTAAACATTTCATGGGTCAAACTTGATTTTATCCCCAGGCCAGATTCAGCAAACTCTTGATTAAAACTGCAGTTAAATAAATTCAGTACATGGGGAGTAAATTTTAAAATTTACTATATTCATTATTATTATATATAGTTCTAGTAGATTAATAAAGAGCATCTGAAATCAAATATGTTTTCTGAAATCATTATGACTGTCAAAATTCAAAGACAGAAGAAAAGGCAAGCAGAGGAAAGAAGAAAAAATTGTTGAAAACTCTCCTGGACTAATTTTTAATTGCATTAGTTAGATAAACTGGATGTTGTTGTGTTGACAAAAATTTGAAATGACATTTGCATATAAATTGGAAACAAGAAATGTGATTATTTGTGGTCTGACTTTGCAAATTTGAAGAATCTGTTATTTTATAGCAAGTTAACAATCACAAATAGAAATGTTAGTCATCTTTAAGTGCAGTCTATTATAGACAGTGAGGCTTAGCTTATGGAGAACAGCAAATATCTGTATCTGTTGTATACACTTTATTGTAGTAAACAGATACTTTCATTGATTACAATCATTACTTTATACCGTAGTAATACTCTTCTATTACTGTTTCAAGAATGATTGACATAATTCTGAATATGCTTGTGTTGTCTCACCATTAGTGAAAGTATCACAACAAATAGCATAAGATTTTTGCCAGCTAAGCATATTTGCATACCATCCCAAATTGCCCAGTTTGTTAAAATAGCTGACATATTTTTAATCCTTCTGAGAAATTTTCAAGGAATGCAGAGTATTCTTTAAAGCTTTTAGGAAAGAAGAGATTTCATCATACAAAACTCAGCATTAAGAGTAGCAAAATAAATTTGTGGTCACAAGCAGATTCAGACTGGTCAGTTTTGGTACTTGCACCCATCCTCTAGCCCTGGAGAGAACCAAAGAAGTAAAGACTACTCTAGACTAGCATCTGCAACAGGGCATCCAATATGCACATGGGAAAACCTTATGTTCAGGACAAGTACAAGTAAGAATGACTTAACAGGTCATTTAACAACTTCATCTATCTGTTTCTAGTAGTTTCTGTTCTGTATTAGACCAAAGAGCTCACAGCATCTTCATTAGTTTTCAGAAAACACAAATTAAATTGAGAAAAATCACACTAAGTTTAAATCAAAGAGTAAATTATCCATTAATGGCAATAGTAGTTTTAACATTAGGAACACTTGACACACATGGTCAGGAAAAAAAAAGAGAGGAGATGCTCTTCTGTGCCTCTTACCATTAAGGTAGAAATGACCGGGGATGTGAAGGGCAGGGCAGCTTTACCTGCAGCAACCACAAGGTGCTGGAGTTTAGGATAGTGAGAAAAACGAAGAAGGCAAATTCTGGGATCATAATCCTGGATTTCAGGTGAGACGGCTTTGACCTCTTCAGGGACCTGCTTGTAGGAGTACCATGGGATAATGGTATGGTATGGTATGGCTAGGCTTCGCGAACGAAGATCCAGGGAGGGCTCCATCCACGCTCTTCATCAGCGCCTTTTCCAAGCACGCTGATAAAAAGAGGATAGCAGATAGCACCCTCGAGCCTGCGCTATGGATTTTTTTAGGTGAGACACAGCATGCGCAGAGCTGGACCCACCCTTTAGTCCTAATGTTCATCTGCCAGGGTCTAGCAAGCTTGGACGCTGGCAGCGAGGTCCTTAGGACATAGGTTTTCTTAGAGTGTCCTTCTCTTAGATGGAAGGCCTCACAGGGCTAAACGAGCTCCATCTGCCCGGGTTTGGAATCAGAGTTGTCGTTCTCCTAGGATGACTGCCAGAAGGCTAATGAGCACATCCTACCCATCCAAGGATTATAGGAACATGGGTTTCACTCCCCACACTTTACCGTGGGCAATGAGTTTAATGCTCCCTCTGCTGTCGGCACAGTTATGGCACCAGGGGCCACAGAAGACCCCAAGTGATTTTCAGACTGTGCCTGCATGGGATAATAGGCCTGGAGAGAATAGACATCAAGGAGAACTCATGGATTTTCAGGGATTATCTTTTCCAAGCTCAGGAATTATCCCAATTTGCTGAAAATCAAGTAAAGTTGACAAGAGGACAGCATTGATTGCAAGGAGCTCCTAACAAAATTCAAACATAGAAAGGAAGTATATTAAAGGTAAGAGTAGTATCACAGAATCATTAAGGTTGGAAAAGATCTCTGTGATTGAGTTCAAATGTTACCCTGACACCGCCAAGTCCCCTGATAAACCATGTCCCTAAGTGATATATCTAAACATGTTTTAACACTTCTAAATATGGTGTCTCCACCACTTCCCTGAGCAGCCAGTTTCAATGCTTTGCTACTACTGTAGTAGTAAAATTTTTCCTAATATCCAATCTAAACCTTCCCTGGTGCATCTTGAGGCTATTTACTCTCATTCTATCACTTCTTATTTGGGAGAAAAGACTGTTTGCCCAGGAAGAATATAGTTAAACTGTCTGTTCATGCAGGGATAGATTTAGAAAAGTTGAACTCCTGAGTGGAGCTGAATCTGGTGGAGAAAATTAAGGGCAGACAAAAAGGCTTTTACATCACCAAAAAGGCAAGTCTAGGGAAAAAATGAACCAATTGTTGAATAGAGCAAGATGACAAAGGACATGGGAAAGGCCTCAGTACTCACTGTCTCATTTACCTCAGTCTTTTTTTATAAAACTTGCCTTCAAGAACCCCAGGCCCCTATTACTCTTGGAAATATCTGGAGTAAGCAAAACTCTCAGTGAAGAAGGATCAAACTAGAGAACAATTGAGCAAATTAGACTTAAACAAGTTCATAGGACCTGATAAGATACATCTACAAGTGCCAAGGTAACTGGCTAAGGTCATTGTGAGGCCACTGTCAATCATCTTTGAAACACTGTGGTGACCAGGGTAGATGTCTAAGGACTTGAAGGTAAAAAATGTCAATCCTGTCTTCAGGAAGGACAAGAATGAAGATCCAGAAGGCCCACGGAGTTCCATCTTGATTCCTCTGAAGGTGATGGAGCAAATAATCCCAAATCATTCATAAACTGATCACAGAATCAAAGAATCACTGAGGCTGGAAAAGACCTCCAAGATCACTAAGTCCAGCCTATTACCCAAAAATACGGCATCAGCTAAACCATGTCATTAAGTGCCACATCAAATTTTTCCTTAAACACTTCCAGGGATGGCGACTCTACCACCTCCCTGGGTAGTCCATTCCAGCGCCTGATCACCCTGTCTGTGAGGAAGGTCTTCCTATGAAGGACAAGAATTTAATGATGAGTAATCAGAATGAATACAGGAAGGAGAAGTCATTCTTAACAAACTTAACAACTTTCTGCAGTGAGAAAATGGACTTGGTGGACAGTGGGAAAGGCTGGATATATTTTATCTTGGCTTTAGCAAAGCTTTTGACACTATTGCCCACACAACATCATTCCTGACAAACTGATGAAGTACAGATTAAGTAATTGAACAGTGAGGTGGACTGAAAACTAGGTAAACTACCAGTTCAAAAGGTTGTGGATTTGTTACACAGAAACCAGCAAGAAGCCAGTATTAACAGTGTACTGATTAAGACAACAGTAGGCCTTCTTAGTGTTGCCTAGTACTAGGTGAAGAGGTAATGGACATAAATTTAAATACACATGATTCCATTTATGCATTTACAATGAGGATGATCACTGAGTCAGGCTACCCAGGGAAGCTGTGGAGTCTCCATCTTTGGAGATGTGAAGAACACAATAAGACGAAGCCCTGACCACCTGCTCTAGCTTTAAGCAAGAGTGTTGGGTGAGATCATCTCCAGAGGTGTCTTCAAACACTAGCCATTATGGGAATGTCTAGCTGCCCACACCAGGAATTGGTTAACATTAAGGGATTCTTTAGATAAAGTATTCCTCTGTGGATGAGTTTCAGTGTCGTTACTTTTTTGTTGTTAAATTTAATATAATATCAATTATTTACTACAGTATGAATACAAGTTTAGAATTGTCTAAAAGCTATGGGACAATGCTGTTGTTATACATTGTCTTCAGCAATGCACACCCACTTCTAAATTTTTTTTTTGTTGTTATTTGGAAAGACAGAAAAATGTTTACAGATGGAGAGATTAACACTGATAATACACTGATTAGCTGTTAACATAAAACCTGTTAATTAAAACTTGTTAACATGTTAACATAAATTGCAGTTTGCCTTTTCTCAGTCTTGATAGTAATGAATTAATCTTTACATTTTAAAAATCCGTTTAGGTTGTATATTTTGCATACCTGACACCTGTCCTTCATGGAACATTATGAACCAAAATAAAACAAAAATCTAGAACAAAACAAAGTTTCCAAGACTTGTCACTGCCTTACTGCACAGTGCCACCTGCTGGCAAATATTAAAATTCTAAATTTTTATTTCAAGTTCTTACGGTGATTATAACGCTAAGGAAAAGAGAAGAACAGTGAACAAACTATATTCTGATCTTTAAAACAATGTTAATTTTTCCTTTAGTATGTATTTTCTTTAAAAAAGGGAATATAGATAACCTTACTTTTTCTAGTTTATTGCCTTCTAATGCCCTAAAGGCTTTCAACAGTAAATGGAAGGAAATACTATTTTCCTTTTATAATTTTACAGATTATTGAAAATCTGGATTTTCCACAAAATGTGACTTCTATTGAATAGCCATAAAAAGCTATTAAAATGCTGGTGGATATTCAGTTGCCTCTATGGCAAATAACTACACATTTACAGAGATAATTTTTTGCATTTGAAGCTATGAAAGCATGCCATTCCTGCACAAGTTTTCTCCTCATATTTCTCCATCACTGATGTCAGGCATGGAGTCATTCTAGTTCTTCTACAGACCTTTCAACATCCCTTCTTGGGATAAAGAAAAAGTATATATAAAGTGATTTTCTTTTTGTGTTTCCTTCATATATGCACATATTTTCAGCTGCATTTTAATCTTAAGCCATGTTAAATACCAACAAACAACACCCTAGTTGCAGTATTTCGTCACTGAAAGATTTTCCAAAATCATATCTAAATAGTTAAAAGATAGAACTAAATCCACGAGGAGTAATTTCAAAAAATTACCTTTAGCATAATTTGGCAATTGTCTGAAATAATAGACCCAGAATTTACATTTCCATCATGCAGTTAACTACCAAAAAAACCCTTTTCTCCTCAGTTCTTGATTGTATCCACATCAACACATTCACAGCAAGACTCTCCAACAAGGACATTCGGCTTCTTTTGACTTTTTCTGAGAGCATCATAATCCATAGCAACCCAAAACTAGCATTACTGAGGATGGCGTCACCCAATATATAAGAGAAAGCAACATGCAAAGCACACCTAAAATGCAATAACCTCTCAGAGAGTAATGTTTACATCATGTTTCAGTAGCTTAGAATCAGATTTGCTATTGTAGGAAACAGCCAGTTCTTTCCTTGCTGAGGTATGTGAACCATTTGCTGAAGTATGCGAATAGTTTTCTCTTCCCATGAAGATACCTGAGTAGTTAGTTTACAATATCACAAAGAAAAGTGGTGGTGGAGGGAAGGAGGGCCTTGAAAATAAGTATTCCAGTACTGCCTCACTGTGTTTTTTTAGAATGGTGTTAAAGATTGGTCATTTAAAAAGTATTTTACTTTTAAATACTTAACAGTTTCACTTTTGAGGTTTGTTTTGTTTTGGTTTTGTTTAGTTTGTGTTGTTTGGTGAAAAGGTCTTTAAACTTATAATTGATCTCATCCACAACATAAGTTCCCCTCTACTTATCTAGCAACAGCAAAAATTGAGATATGTTCATAATATCCAGATTAAAGTTCAGGATATTTCTTAAGTAATTTTCTTCTTCTGCATTTCAAGATACACTTTGTAATGCAAATGAGTGAAAAAGCCTCACATTTATCTTGAAATGTAAGGGTGACACATCTCACATTCCAAGCCAGCATTGTTACTGGGTAGTCAAATATAGGACATAGTTGCTGAGAGGCTATGGAATCTCCATGCTTAAAAATACCCAGAACCAGACCAGACAGGGCTCTGTGCAGTCTTTGACTCACTCTGATCGGGAGGCTCAACTAGGTGACTTCTGGAGGTTCCTTCAAAAAATTGTTCTCTGATTCCGTATGCTGGGTTAATGATATATTTTAAAATGATATTCTGTTTTTTCATACCCAGAGACATTAATTATTTATCAAATTTTAAAGATACAAAGAACATAGATGACATTTTTTCCAGAAAAAGAAATCACATACCAAAAATACTGCTATTATATCTGACATTTACTGTGAAGCTCAAGGTGCCAAATGCACAGTAATGAGCTTTCCAGTTATTTTACTTGACACAGGATGTTCCTGCAGGCAGTAACGCTTACTAAAAACAAGTCTTTTCACCCAAAGACATTTGAAGGTTGGCAAAAGTAGCCTATTCATCTTCCATTGTGTAGTTTGCTTTTGTAATTGATGTTAACTTACTTGCTTACATGTGTTAACACCATCAAGTCTTCTCATTAAATTTTTTCCAGATAAAACATCTCTATGATAATGTCAGCAACATTACCATACTGTAAGAAAGACACCTTCAGAACATGTAACCAGCTCCCCCAATCCATATATTAAAATGGCTGTGTTTGGGAAGTTTATGTTCCTGAATTCAAATATTTTTTTTAATTGTCATGTTGCTAATGATTGTGTTGTTGTTTGCATTTAAATCCTCAGACCATGCTGCACAAGAATTTCTGAGAATCAGCTGTTATAGAAGTATGTATTTGAGCAGGGATGATTAGAGATGAACAGAAAATAGCATTTCCTTCCTGTGAAAATTCCAGAGATTTAAGAAATTATTCCAACCTTTGCCAGAAAAAAGTAAATATTTGACTCAAAGTTTCTCATTTTCAAACCAGAGAAAGCTACACAAAAATATAAAATAAACAATATCCATCCACTACTGCACTTGTTTAGAAGATTTGAAATGAAAGTTATTTCCAAGCCATGCCATCAGTGTAAATCTTGCTTGTGATATGCAAAAGCTTTCCTAAACATTAGATCTCAATTATTTTTCAAAGTCCTTTTTGCTGTCAGAGTGGTTCTTAGTAAAATCATTGCCACTCCAACAGAAAACAGGTCTTTGACACCCCCTTAAAACACCATAATATAAAGACAACTTCCATTTAATTTTCTACTGTTCTATAGAATGTTGGTGTGGTGGGTTTGCTGGCTTTTAAATGCTGCAAGGACGTGTGGAAGCAGATGTCTCTGCTTCCTCACAGGTATCTAGCCAAGGATATTTTCTGTGCAGAACAGAAAATACATGAGGGAAGAAGCCATACAGAGAGCATACAGAGATATAAACCTGACCAACAAATGATACGGTAGGCAATAATGAAAACCAAATCTGGTAATTCATGCTCATTGGTGAGACCGCTGGAACACAGGAATGTTCATTTCAGGAGGATTACCTGAATAAAGAGCATTTGAAAGGGGATAGCAAGGAAAAGGGAGAAGCCATGAACAAAACATACAAATGCACAAAGCTGACAGGCAAACAATAGAAAGATAAGAAGAAAACCTGGTCAGTCACGCTAACGGATGCGTTACCAAGGAACTGCCGGCTAAGTGGGACTTTGCAGCTGACAAATGTGAAAATCGGAGGGTCCAGGATGTTGAGGGACCACTGGAACTGTGCAGACTGATGAAGGACTGTGCAAGAGAAGGAGGATGGGGAGGACAAAGGAGATGTAGGCAGAAAAGGGTATGAAAGGAGTGAGGCAAATTTAAAATGAGTCAATCAGCATTCTTGTCCAACTGAGACCGGCTCCTGATTGTTGCAGTCCATCTTTTTTTCTTATTAAATACTTTTCAGTTATGATTCTGCATAATCTCACTCTTTGTCCTGTATCTGTGTATGCCATCAGGTCTAAGTCACAGCTGCTTGGGGACCAGCATGAGTGGATTTGCTATTAGAAACTGGAATTAGACTGGGAGTATAGGTGTATCTGGCTTGTGGTGTTGCCTACTGAAGTATGTGAGATTGGAACCTCAGTCATTGGGGTTCAAACAGTATTTGTACCAAAACTAGCTGCTTGGGGGGTCCAGGGCACGTGAGGTGAGTGAAGAGCTCAGTGCTGGTGGCTGGAGCAGGTCCCTTGGTCGCAATCAATGTGCCTGGATATGTCTCCATTTTTTTATGAGTGTGAGTTTTGTGGTGGTGTACACTTAGTAATTCAGGGCATAACTGTTAAGGACTAACAATTTTGCATATATAGTGAAACCTAGTACTGCTGTGTAGAAATGAATCCATGCATTGGCACATTTTTAAAGAGTATTAGCTGAAGAAAGCTTTGTTTTAACATGTAAAAGCGGGCAGATTTATCAGTCTTACACACACACCTATTATGAACCATCTCCGATTCTTTACTTTCTATATACATACCTTCATACACACAAGTGTGTATATCTATATCTATATCTATAAATACACACAACACATACTCATTTGAACGCTTCAACTACTAAAGAGAGCATATGCCTATTAGAAATGGGAGAAATGTGGGAAGAAGACTGAATTTCATTCACTCAGTTTTGTTGACATTTTTTCTTCCCTTCTAAAAATAGGCTTCCTAACCAACCAGCTAACATATCAACCAAACAGATTAAAAGCAGTACAGAATGAAACCTATTACAGTGGTTACAGCCATTAGTTTTCTAGAGTTTATTTGGCCTTCTTCCTAAACTACTTTTATAGAGCCCAGAATTTATTGTCACTGTGCTTACATCTTTCATCTTTGTATTGATGATACAGAGTTTTACTCTGCAGCACCTCTACAGATTGAAGTAATGCTGCTATAACCACATTGTATGACTGTGTGTTAAAATATGCCTGTCCTCCCTGCACCTATTTTAAATTCCATCATTTGACAAGAACTTTCTCTACTGCTTCATAGGAAGTATTTTATTATCATCAACCTTTTTCTGCCTAAGCAGGCTAACTGAAAGGATTATCTGTTCCAGGATTTTGGCTGTGCACTAATTGTCACAGGGCTATGCAAAATCTCTAAAATACCATTTGCAAAAAGAATCCCACAGTTTTGCTTGCAGGGATTATGAGTAAACCCTGTCCTGAAGGTTGACCCTAAGGTTCAGCTGAGGGTTACATTCAAATTTTTGTCTTGTTAGTTTTTATATAGCCATCATTCTGCTGTCGGTTTGCTTTAGTAGCTGTAAAGATTAGCAGTGCTCAAAAATGCATACAGCTTTTCAAAAATAAATGCATACTTTGTGTGAGCTGTTTGCATTAGTGGTTGAACAGTGGATGGAACACCAAAAAGAAAGGTAGCCACTGATAATTTTCTCTACTTTTCCTGTTTCCTGGTAAATGCAATGTGCAAAAATGAAAAATTATATTCAATGAAGCTGCAAACCTATATTAAGGGATAAGAAATTATACTGTTCTCATGAATTGCTTTAGGACATATTCTGAACCAAATCAGTTCTATGCTCCAAGGAGAGCAAATTAGTTTAGCCACTGTAATACCCAGGGAAATATTGTAGCATATGTTATACTAGTTCTTCTGGCCACGAATATAAATTAATGGATTCAGCTAAAACTGACACCCTCTTCAGACCTTATAAGAGAAAAATAAATAAATAGATAAATAAATATGCTACTCAGAAGTACAAATAGTAAAATGTTTATTTTTATTTTAAGATGAAGGATATTTTACTGTGGTTTGGTTTTTTGGGGTTGTTGTTGTTTTCCCAAATTTGTCTCCAGGCTTTGATCATCACTCTTCTTACTATAGTCTACTAAAACACTGAGTTATGAAATACCCATTTCTTGTACCTAAGGCTATTCTAGTTCTTCCTTTTCGGTTCTGCATTTAACTTAGTGTGGATAAAGATGTCAGCCTGAGACTGCACTTTTATCCTACTGGCCAATATACTTATTGAATTAAAAAAACCAAACCTATACCAAGAGTGTATACTTGCTGTGCCTGTAACAGTCAGACACAAGATAAGCCTATCTATGAGCCTTTCTTTTCTGAGGTTTGAAGTTTTCCCAAGGAAGAGCTGAATCCCATTACTCTTAGCATACTTGTGTTGTCTTGGGGCAAACCACATTCCTGACTGCTAACATTGCATCTCTGAGACACCATAAGGTTTGTCTATATGTGTTAGACATTTAGCACACAGTTTCCCATTGATCTTATCAGTGGTCTTATCAGTACTAATTGAAAAAATGGTAGGAATTTTGGAGGCTGGTAGTGGTTAAGATGTCTGTATTAGCAGCCGTAACAGCTGGTTTTGGAACAGCTGAAGCAGCACTAGTTCTGAAGAGGTCTGTTGGTAACAACAGCACTGAAAAGAGAGTTTATGGCCTCTGGAAAAGAGGGAAGGCCACTCATAGTGAGTATAAGGATATTGTTAGTTTATGTAGGGAGATGATTACAAGGTCCAAGGCCCAGCTAGAAATTAATCTGGCTTCGAAAGTTAAAGATTGTAAGAAGGTCTTCAAGGTCTCTTCCAGCTGTAACTGTTCTCTGATTCTATGATTCTATGATTCTACGATTTAAGAAGGCTCACAGAAACCGCAAAAGATCTATTAATCACATTTTGTCTTGGACCTTTTAAAACTCCTGTCACCTTTTTAGTCGACACAGGCACCCAACCATCAGCTCTGAGACAGGATGTCGCTGGTCATGATGACATAGTCACTGACGGAAAATAAATTTGGGTAACGGATGTTCTCAGGAACCCCTGACTCCAGCGAACTGCACAGGTTAGGTGTTGGCCGCCTGGAGAAGAAACTGCTGTATAAGCCATTATGATCTTAGAGGATTTGCCAACTAATATTTTGGGGCTAGATTTACTCAAAGACGGTCTTGGACAGACTCGGAAGGAAAGGAGTGGGTGATCAGTATGCAAAATGCTTCAATTCACTTTCTTCAACCAGCTCCCATGCTGCCCCCTTCCAAGATTGTTAACATGAAGCCTTAGCCTTTGCAATTGGGGGGCAGGGACTTAAAGGAGAAGGGGGTAATTGTTCCAACACACTACCTTTTTGATTCCCCTGTCTGGCCTGTTCCTAAAGTGTAACTTAAGTGTAACTTAAATCTTTAAGTGTAACTTAAATCCAAATAGGTCTATGGGT
>VWZO01013276.1:4199-17544 GCA_013396975.1 Bucco capensis
CCCCAAGCCCCTTTCCTCAGGGCTGCTCTCAAGCCAGTCACTTTCCAGCCTGTGTTGGTGCTTGGGATTGCCCTGACCCAGATGCAGGATCTTGCACTTGGCCTTGTTGAATGAATTTGACATGGGCCTACCTCTGCAGCCTGTCAAGGTCCCTCTGGATGGCATCCCTTCCCTCCAGAGTATCAGCTGTGCCGCGCAGCTTGGTGTCATCGGCAAACTTGCTGAGGGTGCACTTAATGCCACTCTCCATGTTGCTGATGAAGATGTTAAACAAGACAGGTCCCAGTACTGATCCTTGGGGGGCTCCACTCGTCATTGTCCTCCACTTGGACATGGACCCATTGTCAGCCACTCTTTGGGTGTGGCTGTCAAGCCAGTTCTTTATCCACCCAGTGGTCCATCCATCGAACCCATATTTTACCAGCTTGGAGACCAGGATGTCATGTGGGACAGTGTCAAAGGCTTTGCTCAGGCCCAGGTAAGTGACGTCAATTGCTCTGTTGTTGTTGTGACCTTTGTTGTTGTCTATTGCTGTTGTGACATTTTCATAGAAGGCCACCAGATTTGTCATGCAAAAAACCCAAATGAAAGACTGATTATAGTGGAGACTTAATTTTTTCTTCTATTGTGCAAAAAAATTTGGTGGCAAATTTTTCTGTACTGAAGAGCGTGAGAGCATAACTCACAAGGAGAAAAATTACTACATATTCACTTGTTGAATCTGCAAACCAGAACATTCCAGGAAGATAGGAGCTGGTATAATAGAATAATAAACTTTTTCTCCTATTTTTGTCTGTGTGTATCTTCTGCTGTCAAGAAGTCTCATGCATAAATAGATGGAGAAATAAAAAGAAAATATTTTAAGAGAGAAGCAACAGTATTATTTTTTAGTTTAGTAGCAGTAACCATTGTGATTTAAGCATTGATTCAATTCTTTCAGTGATTTAAAACATGTAAGCAAAATGGTCATTAAAGTTGTGATCTTTAGCTTTCTTCCAGTCACTTACCTTAAACAGGAAAATCAGAGTTCATTCACTCTCATTTAACACACACACACACACACAAGCTGTTTTGCCTTCATCAGGACATGATGAACCAACCCTTAACAGCAGTTTGGAACATATCTACTTAGTTAGAAATTCTTTCACAGTCATGTCGTGTTTCCTGTCATAACTTTTTGTTGGTAGCTCACTGCTGTCTAAATAAAAACTGTTATCTTAGGAACAGGAACCTTACTGGTTGTTTCCTTGTTTTTTCTCTTCCTTAAGTACTTTTACAGGCATTTGTCTGTCGATTATTTTATTATTTAAAAAGAAGGGTTGTTGACAAAGGAAAAAAGAAGGAGGTTGTGAGTGCTAGCAGACTCTCTAGATGATCAGGTAGTAGTACTGAGTGAATAAGGTGGTTTTCTAATACATTACACTCTTACAGAGACTGACAGAATATAATCACTGACAATTTCTGTAAATTTGGTTATATCTGAGTCTGGGAGAGAGAGTTCAATTGCCTAGGACTGAACATCTCCCAAATTACGATATTCTGTCTCTAGATAGGGTTCTAATTTTTAAAAATATTTGTCCCAGGAAACACAAATCACATAATACAGGTAACTTAGCTCTGCCAGTAATAATAGCACAGCTGTTTGCAAAAAAACCATCACATGAACTCAAGTTTTTTACAGTGTAGCTATTGCCTCTAAAGAATTAAGCCTTCATTCTTTACTGTGGGAAACTCTTACTGAGTTATTTCAATTTATCTTTTCCTAAAGTCTATTAGGTCTGAGAAAGGAGGTAAAGCACCAGTTCCCTTCCCTAAAATGCCACTTATACCCTTTATTATGACCCAAGGAGATCTTTAAGTTACAAATATGCCTGTATTGTGCTCTATGCTGACAGCTCTCTCAGACTTCTTGCGGAAGGCAACCAGTACTTTGCAGGGTCAGACTCAAATTAATAAGGACAAAATCAAACAATACAGAAATATTTGATTAAAATTTCTTCAGGAATGACTTTTACATGTGTTATGGATACATTTTTTCCTCTCTCTTCAGAAGCCTTTCAGAAACTGATTTTGTGTTTTCCTTTAATAGCTATCATTTATAAATCAACATGAAGCCTTTTGATGCTTGCACTCAATCTCTAATCAGCCAGCAGCCTTGTACAGAATGATAGTTGAAACTACTAGGGGAAGGCGAGCCTGCACCCAGGACTCCAGTGCCTCCCTGAAGTATTGCAAGGTAATTCCCTGTATTAAGTAGAATTTGGATGAGTCTCTTATATCAGAGCCTCTCCTGCCCATCTTGTTGGTTTCTTCCAGAGGGGAACTGTCCAGCAAAATCACAGCACAACTACAAAACAAAACAAAATTGAATCCTCTCCTTGAAAAACAAAACAAAGCAAAACCCAAATCAAAAACACACCAAAACCTGACTGCATTGAAAGGCAGTTGTGTTCAAGAACCAGACAGTTTTTCTTCTCATTTTCTTACAGAAATTCTGAAAGGAACAAGTGGCTAATGCCTAGTAAACACATATCTTCTATGCAGGAATAATCACCCTCTACTCTGGATGTGCCTCACTGCAGGTGGAAGACATCTGGTGCTGGAGTTATCATACACAAAGTTTTATCACTTGCTGCTTGTGTCAGAGCATCAAATTGTTGATTCTTTTATTTATTCGTGCCTCAGAAAAAAGGAGGGAAGAAACTGTGCTTGTCATAGAACACTTAGTTCATCTCTTTATGCAGAACATGTGACAAGTGACAGCTAATTCCTAATATGGCCCCAAAATTCTGTTTAATTAAAAAATTGTGCATTGATTGTGTTCTATTTGCATATTGAGCCATAAAAGGAAAGAGATTTAATGATTAAAAACACACTATGCATATGTGATATCCTATTGCATAGTCTTAAAATTCTTAATAGTATTTTTCCTTATCTGTCATTATAATTGACATTTGTAGTTTCCTTTTGAGCTGCAAGGTATTTCTTTAAGCCTTGCTTTGAAAACTGTGCTTCAGAAATTTTTCCTGTAGTAAGATGTGATTTGTAGTTTCAAATCTCTTGCAATAGCCATTATTCTTTGAAATGTGCTTGATATGTATACATGTATGGTCTGATAAACAAGGGTGATAAATGCCTCATAAATTTATTCAGATGTTTCAATATGGGAGCAGTATTTCAAAAAGAACAAATAATCCCTCTAATGTATGTATGTGAGTGTGTACCGTTTTTCAGAAAGTTACTTCGTTTAATCTATAAATGTTTAAGGTCATTAAAAAAACATAATTCCAGATAACTTTGGGTTTCCATCCAAACCTGAAATGTGAATAGTTGAGGTAGACTTTGATGACTGGAAGTTTTTGCAGTGTTTTAGGAGCTGGTTTTGTTGTGGGTTTTTTTGTCATTTTTTTGGAGGGGGGAGGTTTGTGTTGTTGGTTTTTTTTTTACTAGGAATAGGTAACACGCAATTTAGCTTTTTTTCCCAATATTTCACAATATCATTGGACTTGATGATCTGTTCCAACCTTAATGATTCTGTGATTCTCTGTGATTGTGTGATACTACTGCAAATTTCCCAAGCAGTAACATGACATAATCAATGCATATGGGATCTGCCATATCTTCCTTCCTTCCTTTGCTTCCCTCTGCCTCTGTTGCTCTCATCTGACATTCTAACGATTCTCCTTCATGTTCCTTCAGTAATTCTGTCTCTCTCTCTCTCCTCAGGTCTCCAGTCAGGCTGAGGGAAATGTGACTTCAACAATGAAGGTCCTTCGCACTCCATGGTGTCTCACCTACCCTCCCTTGCAATCATTTGTGGTCATCATTTGTACAGACCCATGCTCTTAGCCAAGCACTGTGATTTCTGCCTACTGTAGCCTTTCACTGAATTAATTTCTTCTGACCAGTTATGAGTAACTTCTTCACATTCATTTTGTTAGATATTCTTCACTGTCCTGCCTGATCTTCTCTCTTTCACTTTCCTTTTTCCTTTTGCTTCCTTAGGGTCCTTTTAAAAGGTATCATTCTTTGAATTTTTTAAACATTCCATCTTTCATTGATTTTGCCCTATTTCAGTATCACCATGCCTTGCTGAAGAAAGGTACTGTGGACATCATCGAGTTTTCAATTCCACAAAAGATTTTCTCTTTTCTTACCCTCTTCTCTGTCCTTTGACCGATTTATTTATTTTTCTTTTTTCTGAAACTCCTATGACCTTTGTCCCTTCAGCTTTTTGCTATTTCTGAATTTCCTCTGAATTCTCCTGCTCTCTTCCTATCTCCTCTGTCACATATTTTCTGCCAAATAAATTGTCAAGCTTTTTAAAGGATGGGGAAAAAAGCCATTGCTTTCACTCAGGAACCTTTCCCTTTGCTCCACCTGGCAGTCTCTCCTCTTTTTCTTATTTTGCTTTTCTTCTTCCTCTTACCCCTTAGTCCATTCCCCTTAGTTCTTTCTTTCACCTTAATTCCTCCTTATTCTCTACATTTCGCTTTTGAATGTTCTTTTTTTTTGTTCTTTGTTTTTCCTCTTTATTTTAAACATCTCTTTTTTTGACTCAGTGGAGTCTGAGGTTTGCTTTTCATACATCATTGAGTTCCTACATTCTACTCTTCCCAAACATCAGGATTTCCCAAACTTCCTGCCTTTTTATACAGCTGAACTCATATTTTGCCTGCACAATAATCTCTTCACTAGGGCAATTGGTCACTTACCAGCAGAGGAATGTTTCTTTTCACTTTCACCTCTTTTCTCGTTTGTGGAAGCCAAAGAAGTTATTTTGAATACTGTTCAGAAGGTTACACAATTTTGATTGGTACAAGCAGTTGGTGCAAGCTTTCCTGTAAATGATCAACTTGCCATTTTAGGGACCAGCATTTCAAAGTCTTTCTGACATGGGAAAGAAAGGTTTCTGGAAATGGCTCGGTAGCCTTATATGTCATTCTGGAATAGGCTGAATAGCTGGAAGAATGATGAGGCTAAGGAAGACAGGTATACTTTGTCCTGTACTTCCACCACTTATAGAGCTCTCCTACTACTATTTGATTTAAATGAACATTTATCTGACAGTTCATAGTGTTAATTGATCATAGATATTTCCCTTCATTTGATTATATTGCATTATATAAGAAAAATGACCTTTTAATTAAAATACAAAAATACTATCACTGTTTCAAGTCTGCATGGTGTCTTTGCTGTTGCTGATATTTGAAATGAATGCACCTCACCCTTTTCTGTGGAAATGAGCATTCAAATTCTGTTTGTTCAGTTAGGTGGATGGCACTGATTCAGCCTTTCCCACACTGCAGATGCAGAAGATATAAATTCAGAAGGATACCCCAGTAGGGTCACACTGAGTTATGCCATAGTCTTATGCAAATACAAATCTTAGTGGAATTTCAAATCAGAGAATTCAGAATACATCTGTGCATGGCACTGGCAGATACCTTTTCATGAGGAAAAAAGCACCTCTTTTTTCAATAAATCTGTCCTTTGCACAGAAAGAAATGGGGTTAGAAATGGCAGTAAGGTAGGTCTGGGATAGAAATGTAAATCCAACTGCTTTCAGTGGAAACCTGATCTTGCAAGCCTTACACATAAGGGAGACCTCTGAGTAGGGACTATGCATGTAAAGTGTTTGCAGAATTCAGCCCTGTGATTTGAACTTAATACAAAGAATCCTTGCTCAGGTGGTTGCATTTACACACTGAGAAGGGACAGTAGGTTGCTGGCACAAAAAACATGCACTGAGGCAGTAGAGGTCACAGTGGGAATCGTTCTAAGAATTTTAAGGGAAGTTAGGCTGTCAGAGGTCATTTAGAAAGAAAAACTACACATAAATAGAGACATTAAAATAAAGGAGAAGTAGAAGGAACATATATACTGAGTGTTGAACATAAGTGAATCAACAGAGTGTGGAACTAGAAGCTCACTTTTGAAAGCAAGACTGTGAACCCTCATGAAGAAAAAGCTGTAGATACTTAGTCTGTCTGCCTACATCAGGGCCAGAGCAAAACTGACTATCCTTTTTCTCTTCTTCTTTCAGTTGTTATCTACTTCCTGTTTTCTTCTATACTTACATTCTACTTGCGTACCTATTTGGAATTCCTCTGTTGAGCATCTCAGAAATATCGAACACATAGAACCTTAACAATGTATGATGTCTCTTTTGTTATATCTAAAGAACAAATGAAAAGATCATCCAAAAGGATCATCAGATACTGAGACTAATTTGGAAAAGTGAACCTTAATGTATGCCTCTGCTTTTGGTATGTTGTGGTAATACATTATATCCTAGTGCGGGAATGCAAACATTTTGAATGTGGTGTGCAAATACATGCAAACCCTTTTGAAAATATGTGTTTTATTCCTTTCCTTCTAGGCTTGTAAGAAGGAACAGATTTGAAAATATTTATAATAGAATATCTGAGCTTATTTATTTTAGACTTTCAACTTACATTTATTAGAAGAAAGTTTTATGTGAAGATTGTGAAGTGATTGTTGTGATTGGTCTGTTTAAAAATAAGTGTGAACTGCTGAAGATCTAGAGTCTATTTGTTTTGTCTCTAGATTTTATTACATTGTTTGATGAGAAGCAGAAGGGTTAATATCCACAGGTTTGTGGAGCAACAAAAGTGCTTGTGTAGTTTGTGTTACAGATGTAAGGCCTCACAGAACTGTTCCAGTGGAATGATCCTGATACAACAGTGTGTAATTTACAAACAACAAATATATACATGGTAAACAGAAATTATTTCAGCTAGCTGAAAGACAAAGAGCAGGCTAAGCCTTTCTAAAGTTTCTGTCTTCTAAATTTATCCCAGATTACCTGTCAACTGGTCCAGTGCAGTTTGCATTAGGTAACAAAAATGATCTCTTCATGGCATAACATTTTCTGTGGAAAGGCTGAGAATACAAAGCCATGCTGTCTGTTTTGAATGCTACTTTTAAACCATTTCGCATGGTCGTGTCAAAGAACGTCCAGACAGAGGCAAATTTTACAAGCAGAACAGATAACAGTCAGGGAAGGAATAAAATATGTGAGAATTATATTTACCTTCTGTAAGAGCAAGATTTCTGCACTCCAACATGCTGTTAATGGTGTCTGTTTATAGTGTGTTAGATAGTAGTTACCTGTCTTGCCTTTTGAAGAGGTTAGAGACAACACAATAACTACAGCAGTTCAATAACCATTTCTTTACCAAGAACCAAGGTTCACTTTTCCAATCATAGCATTCTACCTTGGTTTGAATTGAAATTTGGGAAGGATTGTGAGAATGGCCCTTCTGATGAGTAATTTGCAGTGTGCACATGATACAGCCTTTTCGCTTGCTACTATTTCTTTAACCTCATCTAGGTTTGCCTTTTGTCATAGGGTAACTAAAATTGAAGAGACAGGGACATCAGGGGGGGAGGTCCTTTGACATCTGTACATCATTTTCCCTTTGAGGAGATTAAGTTTGATTAACAGACAAGGGACAGAGACATTTCCCCTTAAGAGGGAGGAAGGAAATGATTGGCTAGTGTTCTTCCCCCCCCCCCCTTCTTTGCCCGCAAGAAGAAAACGGAACTGATAAAAAACAAAAAGTTGGAACTGTGCCCCGAGGGATCAAAGGCTGTGACCTGAAGGATTTATTGAGAAAAACTGATAAGAAAACGAAAAGTTGGAACTGTACCCCGGAGGATCAAAGGTTGTGACCCGGAACATTATTCAGGGAGACAAATCAACGGACAGCTAATTGTCACGTGAAAAATGACGTATCTTTGTTTATATAAGGAGGGGACGAGAAAAATCTTCCTTCCGGGTTTTTGGCTTCTCTCCTTCTCGGTCTCTGGCTTCCTTCCTTTTGATTGCTGAGGGCGCAAAATCATAAGTATATATATATTGCTTTGATCTTCTGGCCGGCTGGGTTGACTCCTATTTCCCCCTCCCCGGGAAGGGAGTGAGGGATTTTGTTTTCGGTGGAGGAGTTTTTCTGATAAGGGGTGATGATTCATGGGCCTAGGGCTTGAGCCGAGTGTTTAGCCCAGCAATATAAAAAGGGGGAGGCTGGGGGCTATTAACAACAAACAAGCCTTTCTTTTTCCCTTTTCCTATTATTTCTCTGTTTATATGGTTGTAGCATTTAAATAGATAAAGCTATTCTTATAAATTCACTGTCTGTAGATCCAGTGTTTTATTTTACTTTGCTCTCCCCATTAGGGGAGAGGGAGGGGGGCATCTAGAGGTCCTTTCAAAGAGATTGTCCTTTTGACCCTTAATAATTTCTTAGTTCTTCTGGTCAAACCAGGACACCTTTCTTACACAACCTGGGGTAAAAGAAGTCTTTTGTATGGTAATGTTCTTGTTTTCAAAGTGGGGAATGTTTCTACAGCTTTTTGTTTGGGTTTTTTGTTTATTTGTTTGGTTAGCTTTCTGTTTACAAAGCAGTTATGCAGGGGATCTCTAACTGAGCTCTGATGGTCTGTATTGGAAGGTGAAATATCTTGTTTCCCTAATGAATCACTGGACCTGATCCTTGAAATCCAGGAATTATGGGAGCTCTTCAGGTACTAGAACTAGCAGAACGTATTAAAAATCTGAGCAAAGAGAAACATTAAGTCTCCATGTCAAAAACAGGAGGACATCTCACATCTTATCTCTAGGAACATGTGTCTTTCTTTGCTTTTCAAAATTATCCTAGTTGCTAACCATTTTTATCTCAACTTCCCTCTTCCATAAAGCACCAAAGTTGTTTCCAAAAGCACATTTCAAACTTTCAGAAGCCAGGCCTAGCTATTCTTTGCTCTTTTTTGCTTTGATTGTGTAAATTTGAGGGCAATATAAATAATTTCCAAGGCAGGTAGGAGATCTTGTGATGAAGAGAAAACATTCATTTCCTCTTGGAGAATGCCTTTGAATCCTGTTCTAATTATCTCACTAAACTTCACAGGCAATGCAATGAACTCTTGAATGACTGTCACTGAACTACTGCAGGATGTTAAGGATTCTATAAGATGCATTTGACCCAGAAAAGCAACATGAATTACATATTGCTTTGACTTCTTGAAACATTATTTCATTGTGAATTGTGGGGAAATGGTTTGCTGATGTATGGAAAGCACTTTGAGATCAGCAGATAGAAGGATAACATCGATACTTTACACTTGTTTTGTATTAAAATTGTAATTGGAACTTGGGTTTAATGGTATTGAGTAATATAATATAAACTCACTCTTGTTTAAGCCCACAGCCATAATGACCATGGTGAAGTGATAGTGAAATGGCTGCTTCCCTGATAGAAGTGCTGGCAGAAGCCCTGCATTGTCTCCTGCTTATCTTAACTAGTTTCACCAACAGATTGTAAAATAGGAAAAGGCTATTTTTCACTGTTTATTCCACAATGATATTTAATATGTCAACTAGTTATGAAATAAAATGCAAGAAGGTGGCTCCAGCTTCCTGTTTGACTTATTTTCAATCCTGATTCAGTATTCTAGCATTTAAGTCTGGTTATATCTTGCTTTTCTTTTTTGTAAGGACAATAAAAATGTGAGCTGTGATCATTTACTTCCAAGTCAGTTATAGTCTTACTGATCAAGGGGAAACACCACATTTATAAGCAAAAAAAAACAACAAAAGGTATGTGTGTAGGGGTCAGTTGTTGCAGTGTTAAGGGGGTGCAGAAGAAAGAGATGAAGCAGGAGGTCAGAATGCAAGAGCAAGTTTAATTCAAAAGCCCAGGCTTTTAAAGGGCCGGGGTAGGAGACACAGGAAGGGGAGGAGTCTCAGGTGGGCAAGCCAGTAGGGAAGAAGCTGAGGGCAACAATCCAATAGGATTTAGGACAAAGGAGGGGCTAACTCGAGACTCCGCCCATGGAGGCCACAGGGAAACAACAGAACTGAAACTACCACAACAATGTAGAGAAACTGGTTTGACTTGATTAGCTAGGATGAGTCATCTCTGACCTGCAGGGAGGCAGCTGACTCATCCAGAAAGCATTTACCCAGTAGAGATGCTCATCTTAGCAGACCAGGAGTTTTAAAATTCAGCATCTCTGGTGTTATCCTTCTGCTTTATCATTAAAGCATGTTTCTTCCATTCTTCATACTTTGGTGTGTTTCCCCACATATGTGTGTGATATTATTGCTAACCAGAAGGGATGTTTTGAAAGTAAAAGTATATGGTATGGTGACAGTTTACTGCCTGTATAAGATGGCAGATGCAGAGTTGGACTTGAGCCATGTTTTCATTTAAATAAACTTATGGTTTCTAGGTAGGGAAATATCATCTTCCTGTGGTCCTCTATATATATAGAGTTGACTTAGAAATTTGGTTAAAATGCCTGAAATCTGTTCTGTATCCTTTATTTTGAGCTGTAACACAGCGGTGTCAAGAGTTAAATGAAAAAAATGCTGTGTAAGTAAACCAGAGTGTGGGTCTTGTGTGTGAATGAATGAAAGCACTTTATCCACTCTGCAAATCATGAACAATCAGTGGTTATAGCACTGATTTTGAAGTACTTTGCATCAGTCCATTTTCTTGTTTCACACAGTCAGCAACTATTTCTAAACACTGTTAAAGTAAGGGGGAGAAATATAATAAGGATTTTTGATTGTAATTCTCTAATAAAATAACACCTGTGATGTTCTTTTCATCCCACTGAAAATTTCTTCATCCATGGGCCAGTTCTTATCCAAGAAAGAGATGCTGATGATGATTAATTCAGGGGAATTGCTGTCTTAACAAGGGACAGAGATATGAACTAATGTATTTAGAGAGTCAATATATTCATAACACTTTCAGCTATTCCTGAACTCTCTTTCGCACAGTAGCTGTTTTGAGGGCATGAAGAAGAGTGGGTAGACAAAGGGTCTAGGAACCTGTAGAAAGTGCAACCAAATACAAGAATGGAAAGCAAAGTCGTATTTAGAATTTGTACTCAGTGAAGGGAATGGACAGAAATAGTTTAATCTAGCAAAAGCAGTAAGCATGGGCATGGTACTGTTTTATGCTACTTCAGTATAGAAGAAACAACAAACCAGAATAAAACTAGTCATGTACAATTACAAACTACAGAACAAGCTGCAAGCAGAAAAGCAGACAAGAAAACAACCTGTACTTACTTAGATGGCTCACAATTGAATTCAGGTCACAACCTCTGGGTTATACAGAAGTAGAGAACCTGTGAGAGACCATTGCTAACTGGAGCATGAGACAGGGGAATGACAGCTCCCTCCTTTCTGTCCTGTGGCCCAGAGTAGGCTGGCATGCAGGTCAAGCATGTCTTGGGAGGTTGCGAGGTATGGTGATGCCATGAGACAGCTACCAGTTAATTTGTGGTTTGATTTTGCTCTTTAGTTACCACTCTCTCTCCAGAATTGAAAACCTTGTTTGTTTCAGGTGATAATCATCTCTTTGTCAAAGTTTATTTCATAAAAACTAACATGAAGCTGTGTCATTTCAAGCAGATACTTATACAGACTCCCTTTAAGGAAAAGGAAGAGTCACAAGCCTCTGGGTTGTGGCATATTTTCCAATATCGCCACATCTATTAAGATTGAGATCTGTGTCATTGTTGTGTTCCACCAGTTCTGTCCCCACTTTTTGTGTCAAGATTTGCAGCCACGAAACCCTACTTAGCCCTCCAGGCTGATTTTATTTGCTGTTCTATTCTTGGGACTTCTTTTATTTTGTTTTGTTTTAAGAACAGATGTTTTGCAGCATTTGTAAATTGGCTTGTGGAACAAGGTAAATGCAGTGAAGCACAGGAGCAGGTAGGGTGTGGCAGAAAGGAGGAGGCAAGAAAGAGTTCAGTGGATTCAGGTTTCCAATCACATGCCACTTCAACCTGGATCATGATGAGAGTGGGATCCTTACCGATAACGAGTTTGAATGATAATTGATAGGTCAGCTCATTGAGGTACAGCTGCATACTCATGACAGGCTGTGCCAGTGAATCTGCAGAAGGCAGCTGTGCTAGGTGATGCTGATTCAAAAGTAGAGAGAGACAGTTTGTTACTGCCGTACACAAACTACTCATATGTTCTATGTTACTATTTGCATACTTTCAATTTCTTACTTCTTCTTTCCTGAGGAGCAGATCTGTGTCTTACCCAGCTTCTCCTCTCGTTCTCCTGGGTATATAACTTCCGGGCACTCATTTTATGTCCTGTAGAATTATTTATTACTAAGGTAGGGAGAAAACAAATATCTCTCCCTTAATGTGCTGAATAACTCCTCCATATAGAACTAGATTATATTAAGCAGTATGGGGTTACTCAATATTTTCCCTACATCATTTTGAAGGAAAAGAAGTCTCTGTCATTTACCCAAATTAAGAATTTACCATCACCTGTAAGCATGATTGAATATATATAAAACATATAAACCCTAGAAGTAGCATTTCCAAGCAGGTATGCTTAACTTCTCTTCTACAAAGCTAAAGAAGAAAGATACCTCCTAATCCACCACTTGATGTGTGAGTGCATACCATATCAAATGCAAAACTCATGCATCTTGTGCTTTTGGATGCAGACATCACCTCCTGCCTCAGAGTAAAATAAGTAAAGAAATGAGCCTCTAAATGAAAATTTATGTCCAAGTCTAACCAAGAACAGAAGCAAAATGCAAAGCAGTGCAAGATTGTAGACCTGAGTTCTCAAAGCCCTTTCAAGAAACTTATGAGAGCTGTTAATTGGACCATTTGACTAACTACTTTAAAAGCAGAGGTAACAGGGAAACTAACATCTCCTATGCCAAAAGATTCCTGGGACATTTTTAAAGTTATGCTGACTCTATTGTTTGCAGCAGGTGCTTGAAGACTGGTAAGGGAAGCATCCTAGGGCTGAAGAAATGTATTTTCTTTCTCTCATAGGATCCAGCTCAACCACAACTTGAGAACCAAAACACTGGGGACAGGTTTGTGTAATAGAAATAGGCTGTTATAGTAAAGAGCAGAGAGTGAACTGCAAGAGCTATATTACTGTTATGTCCAATATAGAAAAAGAAACTGACTTCTTTAATTTATCTATATTTTTCACAGATCTTTGCTTTGCTTCTATGGAGTGTTCAAGCATGGAGAGGTCTTGCTATAGACAGAGACTGCATGTGCTGTGCACTCACTGGGGACTTACTCATAAAGTATGTCCAAAGCTAAACGAAACTTACATCATACAACGCTTCTTATGGTCTTCCGTTTCATTTGGCTACTAACCTTCTCCAATACTAGGGACTTTCTTTTGTTTTCGGCATGAACGAGTGAGATAAGAACAAGTAAATGAGCAGCAATAAATAACTGTGAGTACTCTGTGGGCATTATGTGAAGTTTGATGTAGTGTGCATCTTTATTCAGCTTCAATTAA
>VWZO01013278.1:0-42324 GCA_013396975.1 Bucco capensis
GTCTTTAGCATTATTCCTTTCTAGATTATTGATACAATGGTAAGTGTCTTTTAATCAAGTGTAACCTATGGAAGCAGTTGCATTAGAAGATTTCTCTTTTATAGCAAAAAGAGGTGTTAAATGACACACTCTACAAGATGCCCCTAAAAGAATTATGATTAGTGTTTCTGAAAGGAGTGAAGATACAGGGGTAATGAAACTGTCAGTAGTTCACAAAATAGACTTGCGGAGCGCTAGCAGTAAAGGCCTTTCATTACAACTGTGTCTTAATTTCAGTACATGCCCATTAAAAGGGTTAATTCTGATGTCCTAAAACTGAGCTATGAAAACTAAAATCTATTGATTTTTCTCTCCAAAATTCTTACAAAAAGTGGGAGGAGTAAACCAGAAAACTCATTAATTCTTAATATTTTCTATTTATAGACTGTTTGCTTTATATAAGCCTCACAGCAAAGTTTATAATTACAAAACGTGGTAAAATTTGCTTGGATTTTGATAATAACGGGAATGAACAACACTGAAGCACTGAACTGCAGACTTGGTCAGTTGGAAGGGACCTCAGGAAATCTCTAGACCAACCTCCTGCTTAGAGCAGGGCTAGCAGTAGCATCTGACAAGGTTGCTCAGGGCTTTATCCAGTTTGATCTTAAAAGTCTCCAAGGACAGTGACTGGATAACCTCTCTGGGCAACCTTCTGTGCTGCTGGATTGTCTTTATGGGAATAAGAGTTTTCACCTTTATCCAGTCAGAACTGCTATTGTTTCATTTGGCCATTGTCTCTTGTCCTGCCACCACTGTGAAGAACCTGGCTTTGTCTCCTTCACACCTTTCCTGTAAGGCACTGGGGACTTCTGATTCTGTGAATCTGCCTTTACTGCAGACTGAACAAATCCAGCTCTTCCACTTGCTCTTCACATGGCAAGCACTCCAGCCCTTTAGCATCTTGGTGGCCTTCCTCGGGACATGCTCAGGAGATCTTTAGTGATAGATGTATTTGTACTGTTGGGATTGGCAACTTCTTTCTATGTAAGAATAGAGTTAGTTTCTGAAGGCAAGACCATTTAAGCAAATATAATGCATGTGAATGGGCCCAATCTAGCAACTACTAGGAGCGTTGACTGGCCCTGTAACATGATAGATCAACAGAACTGAGCATCAGCCTCCATTTACAGTCTCATAATATCCAATGTGATGTCATGTTGCCATGTACTTAAGCTCCTGTTTTGCATGAATCTACATAATTTTGCAGGATATTTCAGCTATAGCTGGTTTTTTGTTAACCTTCAAAATATACCTCTGTCTTTCATGAATCTTGGCGTTAGTATTTTATCTAGAAGTAAGCCATTTCCTGAACTTGGAGATTATTAAAGCCTTTTAAAGAATGAAAAGAACTTTATATTAAAATGATCTGGTAGTTTAGAGGTAATGTGTTTTAAAATGTGACTTTACTCAATACCGTGAAGCTAAAATAAGATACATCAGCCTACTGAAAAAATACATTTTAAAATATTTGCATACAAATAGTGCTGTTTAACAAAATCGTACTTTTTCTGCCTATACTTAAATATTTCTGAAATGTTATTGTGTGAAACTTTAGTTTTCTATTGCAAACCATAGTCTTAGTATCAATATAGCAGTAAGATCAAAATATAGCTCTACTACTTACTACCTTCAGGTAAATTGATCAAACTGTTGGGTTTATTAGGAGTAATTTTGTGTTTATTGACTTCAGCAGATTTTCTTCTTCTGTAAGGATGCCATTGAAACCAAATTTTAACTTTAAAAGCATTCACCAATTTAAAAAAGTAATTGGTAGATAAGATTAAAAGATCTGTAGCAACAATCTAGGATTATTTAAATTTAATTTTGGGAGAAGATTAGTGTAATAATTACTTTGATCATTTGAAATGATCACTGAAATGTGCTCATTTTGCTGTGCATAATATCTGCCATAGGAAAATGTTAGAATGATTTTTGAAGGGTTGTATTGTTGATTTTGAATAGTTCATATGTTCATGTCCATGTATGCTAAGAAATTTCTCTCTTACATTTAAATAGATTCTTGAATGTAATGAGCACTTGTTTTTAAAAGATCTAAAGAGAAGGAAAGGTTAAGAAGAAATTAGGGATTTTAGAGGGAGAGATGCAGGTAATGAAACCGAACTATCTGAGAACAGACTTTCTTCTTTGTCGTTTTTACCTAACACACTTGAACTGTCTTGGCAGATTTCTACTCAGACATGAGTGAAACAAGACGGATTAATAAATAGGCTTGCCATGTTCAGTTAATGTTGTGCATTTCAGAAACAAGACCAAGCAAAGGAACAATCGGCAAGTGATGAAGTCCTTAGAGTCAAGATAAACTTTTGTGGTTTTCAGTCTTTCCTTTCAAATTCAGATGACAGAGTTAGCAAGAATGATAAAGTATGCTCACTGTCAAGCCTACTCTGTTATCTGTGAAAGGCTTTATTGGGTTTCATTTTGACCCGAGATATCTTAGTCGAACTTTTCATGAAGACTCCAGTGGATAAGAATATTCTCTTTTAAGAGTTATGCAGATATCTGTTCTCTGTTATTACCTTTTAATGTTTCAATGCTAGTCTTTCTCGAATTGCTAATGATATCTCAATAATATAATCTCAAAAATATCATTAGCTTTTCAAAATCAGCAGTATTTACTTTATCCCCTTAGGCTGAACGGCAACAGTAAGCTGGTGTTCAGCTCTCTAATCTTCTTAAACTAAGCTCTCACCAACTGAGGAAGTTTTATCCCAGTAAGAGTGCTGAATAAGTATGGCTCCTGAAGTCTTCAACTCTTCCAGCTCTTTAATATCTGCTTATTGACTCCTTCAAGCTCTTGAGTCATTAGCTTTAGAGAAGATGATGAAAGATGAAGAAGCCCCTTGTACAGAAATATCATCTGAATTTCTTTTTTATGTACACTGAATTATATTGATGATTTATTATTTTTCACTGTATTCATATTGCTATTTCCCCTTCTCTTCCACTGGATTCCCTTTCTCTGTATAACCAATCACTACACGCATCCTCAATTTTGCCAAACTTTGATACTTGTGACAAGTGTCACGCAAGCAATCACCTGACTTCTGAGGAAGATCTAGTGGTCTTGAAAAGCTTTCCAGGTTAAGTGGTACCACATGGAAAATACTACAACTTTATGATGTGTAAAAAATGTTAGTGTTGGCTGCCCAGTGCAAGCTTCATTGAAGAGTTTTATGTAGAGGTTTATACAATACAATAATTTGTGTCTTTTCTGTTTTATTCAGGTAATTGCTATTGTTATGGATATGTTTACAGATGTGGATATTTTTAGAGAAATTGTGGAGGCATCTGCTAGAGGGATTGCAGTATATCTCCTGCTTGATGAGTCAAACTTTAGTCACTTTCTGAAAATGACGGAGAAACAAGGCTGTCAAGTTCAGAGGCTCAGGGTAAGGCTTTCTGTATTCCTGTGCATGAACATTTACTACTCTTTCCTCTTCAACCTACTAAAAAGACTATTATTCAAAAATTATCAAATACTGCTTTTTCAAATTAACAATGATGTATAAATAGGCAAGCTCTCAGCAGAACCTTTTCTACAAATGTTTTTCTCTGTAGAAAGATTTTTATTTTCTTCATATGTCAAAACAAGAACATTTAATTAAATGCCATATTTTTCATATATTGTTTATAATATGTTCAATGGCCTAGGAAATCTCATCAGTTTTGAAGACAAAGCAATAACTTGCCATTTTGGGTCCCTAGGGGACAAGTTTCATCATAGTTTACTTCCCTGCAGAATTTATTAGTTTGCAATAATATAACTCTTCTGCTGTGCTCTGAGTTTTACACCCCTAGATGCTAAATATAGAATGTAGTATACCAACTGAAGTATTTCAACTTTTTGTTGAAATTTGTGTTTTTCAGAACATGAGGGTGCGGACAGTAAAGGGACAAGATTACTATTCTAAAACAGGAGCAAAATTCCATGGAAAAATGGAACAGAAATTTATTCTTGTTGACTGTAAGAAAGTCATATATGGTTCCTACAGGTAAGACCAGTCCCTGAGATGTCCATAGAAAGCCTGTCATTTCAGTAACTCTTCCATAGAAAATTTAGGGTGTTTTATATTCCTGAAAATTCTTCAAGGGAACTCCATGGGCAAATTTTTTTATCTCTTCTGTAATTTAATAAGTTATCATAGATACTTATTGCTAACTAGCCTAACATGGACCCAAACTTTGAGATCCTCTGTTGATTTTTCACAATAAAACATATAGATTTTGCTACAATTAGGGGCTTGCTAAAAAGAGAGAAAAATCCTTATTTGTCTTGTATTATCTGAATTATTCTTGTTTAACATTCACTCCAGAAAAGGCTGCCGAAATTATTTAATTAGCTCTCATGGATAGTTCCTCCTTGTAATAATCTTCTAAAACAAACATTATAGACTTATTCTGTAATGTGGTACTCTGTAGTGCACTATGGTCAAAATTGGAATTACCCAAGTTACATTCACAGAGTGTCTCTTAATGTTTGGCTAAGTTTCTTTATTTTACTTTCCATTTTATTTCCAGTGTATGTGTGCAAAACATTGGCTGGAAAAACTTATAGCTTTGCCGAGCTGGAAAGGAATCCTAAGTTAAAGCAAGGACAGTTTTATCTCACACGTTATTAAATATTTTCCTTCTTTCCTTGCTACACTTCGCTCCTTTGACCTACTGAATTAACTTCTGCCAGCATAGTGTCTGGGTGCCAGATCCACACCAACTGACTTCCATAGATCACCACCACTGTAAGCTTTGGAAAATCTGGCTTTCTATTTCCTCTGAGCCCCAAATTTAGACTGGTGTGTATAAATGGTAGTGAGGTGACAAGTTCACAAGTGAATCCCTGTAAGAGAGTCCGGGGAGACTCTGCCTGCTTTGACATCTACGCAGAGTGTTAGAGTCTATGAGAATGTGATAGTTTTTCTCTTTTCATTTTGAAAAATAACACTGCTTTAAGACCTAGCACAGCAGGTGCTGGCATAGTCAATTTCTGTAGAAATTAAGCTTGCTTTGTATAATAATCTACTGTTTTATGACAGGAAAGATGAGTCTTTTTGCTTGCTCTCAGAACTCAATATATTAAGTTTAAGCTTTTATCAAATATTACAGAATTTATTGCTCTTAACTGACCTTCCAAATCCAAATTACATGAATCATGCCCACAATTTATTTATTTATTTAGAAAGAATCTGTACAAACCAAGGTTTGTGTGAAAAGTTTATCAAGATATACCAATGTAATACTTCAGTTCAAAAGAACTATTTCTAATGGACATTTGTTCTTCTTTCAGCTTCATGTGGTCATTTGAAAAAACCAACCTCAGTATGGTTCAAGTTATCACAGGACAGCTGGTTGAATCCTTTGATGAAGAGTTCAGGACACTGTATGCCCGTTCTTCTATACCTAGTTCATTTGCCCAGGAATTAGTGCGGGTAAATAGTCGCAGGACACTCTGGGATAATGACACATACCAGCACTCAGTGTGTTCCTTGGCTTCTGTTTCTAGCCAAAGAAACCTTTTTAGTAGGCAAGACAAAGTCCACAAGGCAGATCCTGTTTGTTGGCAAACTCATAGAAGATATGCAGTAAATGAAATAGATAAATATGGTTTGAGAAATCAAGCCTATAATAAGAAGCCATTTCATCCAGGCTTTAATATGCAAAATCCAATCCAGCAGTATCAACCTAGTGAAAAAAATGAGCACTGGAAGAGACACAGTTATGCTGGGGAGAAGCCAGAAAGGACACCTTACCTATTGCTCAATAGAGCTATTAATAGAGCCAACAATCCATCAAATACTTGGAAAATGCCCTCTGATAGCCTTAGTATTGTTTCTTCATTACGAGGAGGATATGCAAATAACTACAATGCACCCCAGCAAAGTTTTGCCAATCAGTTTTCACAACCAAAGGTAAATCTTGCAGAACGAAATTCAATTGTGCGGAGGTCTTTTAATGGGACAGATAATCATATCCGCCACCTGCAGCAAAGGATGCCCACCCTTGAACACACAACGAAGTCATTCCTGCGCAACTGGCGAATTAAGTCATATCTGAATGATCAATCAGATTATCCAGTGGAGTCTAATGGGTCAGCCTTGGGTGACAGATATGATAGCTATGACACACCTGAAAATATTAAAGCTCATGCACTGTATTCTCATTCTCGCTTACGATCATCACTGGTATTTCAGCCAACTTTACCTGAGCAGCAGGAAGTAAGCAGCTGCGCTAGTTCTTCAAATTCAACTATAATTGGGTCAGAGGGAAGCGCAACTCCTAAAGGGACATCTAATCATGCTCCAAGTGTGGAAAATGGAACAGATAATACTTCAGAAGAGCTTAGCACAAATGTCTCACTTAAATCAGATGCACCAAAACCCCACAAAATTCAGATTGCAGACAGTGCAAAACCTAGTGTAAATTCAAGTGTTGTGGGTGACTCATCTCTCTACTTGTACACAACACTGTGTACAAACAAACATGCAGAAAATCTGAAGAACCTTCAAAATGAAAATATACTAAAAAGGAGAAGTTTTCCCATGTTTAATTCTAAGTCTATATTAGACCCTGGTGCCAACAAACATGCATCCAGTTATGTTTACAGCACGTTGACTAGACATAGATTTAAGGAGCCAGTTAGTCCAAAACTTCCAGAAGACACTCTGAAGATCTCAAAAAGTTTGCACAGTGTAACCAACCACTTGCCACAGGAGGAAAAGAACCTCAAAGTGGAGCTAAAGAGCCCAGCTGCTAGCAAGGCAATCTCTATGGCTGCTCTCACTGAAGCCAACAAAGAAGAATCTTGTAAGGATTTCACGTCAAAGAAAGAAAGTAAGAATTCTCCAAGTTTTCTAAAGAAAGGATCCCAGAAATTGCGGTCACTTCTTAATCTCACACCAGACAAGAAGGAAAGCTTGTCAAAAAACAAAGGTACTGCTTTTTACAGAATGTGTAGCAGTTCTGACACTTTAGTTTCCGAAGAAGAGAATCAGAAACCAAAGATTTCTGAGAATAAGACAGATTCTTCCCCAAGGAGAAAGACAAACGCATCATCAAATTCTCAGGGTAGCTTGAACAAAAGTAAAGAAGATGTTACTGGGAGCCCAACAAAGTCTCCAAAGTCACCGAAACCTCAAAAACCTCCATCTGATGAAAGCAATAAAAAGTGTCCTCTCTTCTGCCCCCTTGAAAGTAAGTTCATAGAAACTGCAGGAGATGCATCCACACCAAGATTTAATACAGAACAAATTCAGTATCAAGATGTAAAGGAAATCAAGGCAAATACCACTCCTGAAAGTGCCCCTGTTTCTGCGCTTCAAAGAGCAAGTTCAGTGACGCCACAGCTGGCAAGCTCAAAACGCCAAGAGGAGCCAAGATCTCGTTTCAGCGAAAGGCGAGTTTATAGCCGCTTTGAGCCATTCTGCAAGATAGAAAATGCTAGCCAACCTGCAGGAAATGCACCTAACAGCAGTTCACATCTCTCAGATATCAAAAGTAAGACCTTAGGGAATAATTACAGCAGAAGTAATCACATGGTCAGCTACAACTCACCAGCTTACCATCCATTGCAGCCTAATGAAAATAAGCTGAGAGGATTTATGCAAAAGTTTGGGAACTTCCTACACAAAAGCAAGTAAAACTTTTGTCGATTATGTTGAAATACAGCAAGAGTAGCAAAGCTGGACATAGTCTTAACTGGACAAGACTGACAAAGCAACTTTTGTAGAGCTCACTTGGGTTTCTTCTTGGGTCTAGAATATTGGAATGAATGTACATATTTTTACATAATTATCCTAGAATTATTGTACTGAAATCTTTACAGAAATTGTGTCCAGAATATGTCTCAAGGAGTTGTTTATAGTGTTTACAGTGTAAGATTAATTTTATACATTTTCAGGAAAATATTTACTAGCATATTGTAAGATTAAGCGTGGGGGAAAAAAGATGGAGGATGGTTTTAAACTTCAAATAATACTATTTCCAAAGATTTACCCTTTTAAAATAGGATAGCTCTAGGAATAGAGGCTTACATTTTTTCAGCATTAATGCATTTATTTTCAAAAGATTAACAGAAATGTTAGTGCATTGCATGTTTCTTATCTTTAAACTAATTTTTGAAAACCTCTTTTAGGCTTCATCTTGTTTGTAATTTACCCCATAGCATCTATTGAACTCTTTGGCCAGCAGATGGATCTGTCTTACTTTATTGAATTTTCCATGTAATATATCTTTCTGAAGTATTTGGCACACAGATCTTAAAGTGACCTTAATCTGAAATTTCACAGACTTGTTGACATGGTTAAACTAGTGTGAATGTAGAATGAGCATTAAAAAAAATTATTTATAAAAAGGTGCCTTGAATATAACTTGCAACTAGCTGAAATTTCAGTGTGGGTTAATTGCATTTGTAAAACATGCCAGTATTGTGTATTCTAAAAATATAGTTTTGTTACATTTTTCTATTTGGTGTTAAAAAAGAAATGTCTATGGACTTCCATTTCTCAGGTAAGTTTTTGAGTTTCACATGCAGCAGTCTCTTTTAAAATGTTGCCAGATATATTTGCAACTTTGGCTATAGTAACCAATTTTTTTAAATAAGATTGCAAGTGCTTAGACTAGGCATATGAGTGAGATTGCAAGCTCAACCCTGCAATGCTGCCATATGTCAAGATGAATTTTACAAGGTCGGTAGTAATTGAGCATCTAACACAGAGGTTCATAAAAGCCACCACATCAAACAATAAGGCATGTCTCCTAAGCCAAACAAAGTATCAGTGAAGGGTGTTAGTAGGAAGTGTTTAACCATAATGAAGATATTTGGGCTCCTTATTGCAGTCTAAGGGACACATTTTTGTTCATCTGAGCCTTTCAGGCATAAAAAATTTCATGACATTAAATGACTATGCCGTGGTACTTCTTACAAAGAACACAGGCATGTTGATGTGTTTGGGCAGCAGCATGATATCCACTTCTCAGTGTGCAGCCAAAACATCCACCTGGCCCATGCCCTCCTGGATGTGGAGTTTTATGTCTTAGAAAAATTCAATAACCATTTGTCTGCAAGATACTTTGCTACAGTTTTGTTCCAAATTCAGAGATTTTTATTGCTGAAAGCTTTGAATTCTTATACAGGGTCTTTATGTTTTAGGAGCATGTTGTAGGAAACCACTTTGCTCTATACTAGTCTATAGAAGAGTCCCAGTATGAAGGTCTTGACTCTATTCTTTAGAAAGAAACATCAAAAAGGTATTTCATGTACCAACTAGATCGAGTTAATTTGTCTCATCTACCTGTGGCCCTGGGAAGAGATTTTATATAGAAATCTACTCATTGAGAATCTGCTCTGGCTCCTGTGAACTCACCATAGTTATTGTCAGTGATTTTAGTGAAGCAGTGTTAGCTTTCTATTCAAACTTTTTCTCAGGCAACCTGATTACTCTGATGCATCACAGCAGTAACTGCTTCATTGTGGGGATGGTATTTATAAGAGTGACAAATTCTTGCATCTTAATCCTGTGTTGAAAGTTTAGGTCTCCCCTTTACCTGTGATTATGGAAGTGGTTTTATGGATTTCCTGATGAACACTGGTGATTTTGTTCACTCCTTGCTGAAATGCTATAGTCCATATTTTTCCCAATGAACATTTATAATAAAATATTCTATCCTGACAGAAGTAGCATTTTCAGACTCAAGGCAAGGAGAGTCTTCTTAGTACTCCAGGCATATTTTCAATATAGGCACATCATTCCATAGTCATACAGCCAACAGCAATGCAATACTGACTTTTTTATAACTCTTAATATTTTTTAGCAGAGTAGACAGTTATCCAGGATAATGCAGCAAATGAACTTAATCAAGCAGCAAGTCATACTAAAAATGGTGAGGGTACGTTTTAGGAGAATGTTTAGTTTTCCCTCATACTCATAGGAGTTCTGACATACAGTTGTAGGCAGCACTCTATTTGGAAAGGAGAGAAGGAGAACAAGGATCTTGGGGCAAGTTTTGTAGTGACACTGCTTTCCATTTTGCAGTACACTTTGGGAAATGTATTTTGATACAGTTTGGAAATATTTTACTTTATTTTTCTAAGTATATTGCAAATTAGAGAGTCCTGAGAAAGTAGATGCTTTAATTTACTAAATCATCTGTGTTTATAGATATATACTGCTATTTTGTACCTACATAGAAGATTAAAAGCCTTCAGTGAAGAGCCTGCTCATAGACTTAATAATGCAAGAAAATAATCACAGTAAAACTAGGGTTATTTTTTTCTTTTTATGGATCTCTCTTCAAAGTTCCTGCATAGGAATGTTCTTACATTAAGGGCTTAATCTGAGGCTGACTGAAATGAATGCAAAAGACAATCATGGACCTCAGCGGAAGTAGGATCAGACACTTAATGTACTGACAGCAATATTTTAGAAGCATTACAAGACCCAGTGCTTCTTGGGGAGCACAAGGCTCTGACACCACATGAAGAGAAGCCTGATGCTGTGCCTACATCTGTGGCTTTGAAGGTGGGGGGGCACACTAGGGACCTCCACAGGTGAAGGACTAACTATTCTTTTGTTCTCTCCAGAATTGTATGTTAAAGGTGGGAAAACAGTGCTCACTGTCCTGCCGAATTTGCCTCAGGTCTCTGTTGGATTCAACTGTTCACAAAGTAGAAAGGAAATTCGGGGAGGAAAAAAAGATCCCTGCATCAGTAAAAAAAAAAAAAAAAAAAGGATATGTAAAATTCTGGAGGGAAGAATAAATTTATGTTTTTGAACTTCCATTTCCCACAGCTTGTCTTGATGTTTCTGCTTTTCCAAGCAGATGCATTTTGTTGAATGTACCCTGAATGTGCTCTGCACATTGCAAGTTTGTTACACCCCACACACACCCAGTGCACTCCCAGTTTTGTTAGGCTGTGAAGAAATAGCTGTTGCTACGCATGATGACCAAACAGCTTGGGAGTTGTGAAACCATAAAAATGATGTGTCATTGCCTCATTACATAACTCCATTAGCACTAGAGTAGATCAAGGGCCATACAAAAGCTGATCAGAGACATGCAATACTGAGCGTGGTCTAAGAGAGCACTGTTGCAGCCAGGAGATACAGGCTGCTCATACAGTGCCCATTCAATTCACATCGTAAATACACTACCCCTATATACGGTCATAAAACCCAGTGAGTCAGTTGCTTTGTTTCTTCAGAGTTCTACTAAAGAATTTTTATTGCCTCAGATTGCGAAATGTTTTTTGCTTTCATTAGTGTGCTTGCACTGCAATTTCTACTCATCTTAAGAAACATGAACTTGATGAAAGAAAGGTTAAAAACTAAGAAAAAATTTCCAACTGTCTAGGGTAGTAGTCTTTGTTACAAACCTTGAGAGAAAAAAAAATCTTTCAAGACATTAGATGTTTGAGCATCGGTAGGTGAAAAAGTACTATTCAGAGAAAAAAATGATGATTTTTAAGCTTCCTGAAATGTATTAGGAAATGTCATTTATAAAAGAAGTCATAAGAAAAATAAAACCAAAGTCTGTTGCAAGACAGTGTAAAAATAAAATTTAAAATGGCTCCACTAAGCTGTACAGTAAATATATGTCATTTCATTTGTAACATATGGGATAAGCTATACAACCAACAAGTAGCTTTGCAGCTGTGCAATGCAGAGAGATCAGTAAAATTACTGTTGTACTTACTGTAAAGTACTCCCCATATCAATATTGTACTGCACAGTGCAATATTTGAGGGTTTTGAAGTTTGTTTTCATGTAAGTCAGGAGACTTGGAGCAACATACAGATGCAGTAGTTCGTGGGTAACTGAGACATGTTACTCTAATTTTGTCTTCGCTTGCATGAGTACACAATTTCGTTGGCCCTTGCGTGACAGGAGAGACTGCAATGCTCGACAGGCTGTCTTGCCATTTCATTCTTTATTTCATGCAGGTGCTTACAGATGTCTTGTTACCTTTCTATAGAGTCTAAAATTTTTCAGCATTTTCAACTCAAAACTCAAGTGTTACAGTTGGGTCTCTATTTTTTGTGTTTTGACCTGATGCCAAAGACATGCTGCATGTTCTGAGAGCTGTTTTCTGTATTGAGAAACAGGATGGAAGAAAACATTTGCTCTCAAGAAGCTCAGAACAGAGCCACTTTGCTGTTACAGCAGTGCTAGTAGTGGAGATTTCTACTTTTGTGATGGGAACTTCTTAAATTTTAATTCTCTTAAACTCCTTTCTGCTTAGCGTGATGACGACCACACCACCACCACCAGGTCAGTATTTAAAAGCAATTTTCATAAATGTAAGAGTTTAAAAAGTGGTCAAGTCCTATTTCTGAAAAGTCAGGGAGATTTAGGGGACTAGATTCCAAAATCAGTTGTATAATCTTGAAAATATTTTTGTGTATTTCTGGACGAGAATCTGGTTTACTGAAAATGGCTAGACATCCCTTCAGAAGGGATGCTATGTGAAGACTAATAGTTTCTCTGACCTCATGTTGTGCTAACTAAAAATTCCACCGACAAGTACAGAAGATAGTTGGGGGAAATAATAATCAGATAAGATGTCTATGAAATATGTTTATTTTGATAGTGTTGCATCCATATGTATATACACCTGGGGAAAAAATTGCTTCTTTTCTCTCCGAAGCAGACAAAATTTGTGACAGCTGAGGTGGAAATGTTTTTAAAGACTGTGTACCAGTGGCAATATTTTATTGTGTTTGAGAAAATAACGCAACTTATTTATTAGCATACAAACACAGGAACAGACAAACACATTGTTTGTTCTTGTGTCCTGCTCAAAATTCAGACTGTCTAAAGCTTCCCAGTATTCTGGAAGACTGTTGAATATGTGGTTTCATTTCTTTTCTTCGGGCCATCTCTAATTTTGACCCTTGGCGACACCATGTTTTGACATCATGTCTGGCATGTTTCTTCCAAATGTCACGTAAGCTGGTGTTAAAATATATTATTCTGGTTTCAGAATTTAGATCAATGTTTCTTAGTCCAGAGTCTGTGGGTTCCTGGTGATCCAAAACAGAAAATCATTTGCACATTATTTCCACATACAGCAAAAGAAGCAAGTAAAAGCAGAAGATAAACTGATAAGTGGACATTCATAACGTACTTTTTACCAGTTGAAAGTGAAAGCTAGTACACCAGCGCTGCAGGAAAAAAAAAATAAAAAAGATCAGGTGCTCTTTGATTAAAAAATGCTGATAAACACTGATTTAGATTATGTAAAACAAGCATGAGGGGTGCTACAAACAAGAGACCCAGAATAGTTATTACTGGGTAATTGCAGGGTGTTGATGGAAATTCCATCAAGTTGATTTCAGTACTGACAGATGTAAAAGACTGTGCCAGTTTAATTTAAAACTGTTACTTGACATGTAAATCCTTTTTTTTAAAGATGGAATTCCTGGATTACATAGCAGCTATGTTATGGATATACTGTGTGGATGTACAGATAAAAAAACAACAATTGTCCTGAAATAATTTATTCCTTTATTTTTTACCAAATAAATTGTTTCTTTTAAAGCTTGACTCATCCCTGTGTACTTGTTTTTACTGGCTCATACTGTTATTAACATTTCTCATTTCAAAATATAGAACAGATTTTTTTAAATGCTGACATCAGATGCATTAAGTGAAATGTCGTAAACAGGTCTCAAAGCTGCTATGTGGCAGCATCACTGCATATCTGCTGTGCCTTCTATAGGACCAAGAGTCCACCCAAACAACAGAGAAAGGGCCAAAGACAACATTACTTCAGTGTAAAATTTCTGGAATACAATGCAGTTAGCAGTAAGCTGGATCAAAAATGGGGTAAGGTGAACTATGTTAGCATCCTATGTTTGCTTTCAGAGTCTTATATCACTTCGTCACTCTGACATTTCAAATTCGTTTGCCTTCCTGTTAATTCTGCCTTGCTAGCAATGTTTGTTAGGTTCAGTAGTCTTTCCTGTGTCCTTCCATCTACACCTTGATTTCCTCTTTCCTATTTACATGGAACGTCCTTCAGAAATCTGTTTGCTTACCTCTTGCCTTGCAAATGCTATTGGGAAAAAATCACTTCCATCATATTGCTTGAGAGAATTAGCTTCAGACAGCTCCATGCATGGGTGCATGCTACTATGGAAAGACTAATGAGAAATTGATTTTGAATTCTGAATATTTCCTCAGTGCCTTTGAAAAACCAGTAGGAATCATAGTAGCTTTTCTGAAAAGCTTAGTGTCTATATTTAGACTTATTGGAGGAAGGAAATGAAGAGGAAGAGAGGAAGTGAAAAGTTAAAAGAGACAAAGGTTATAAAACTGAGGCGGTTGCTCAGTTACCACATAAGAAATCTTTGATGGTTGAGGTTGTTGGCACTATGTATGCAGGCACACATGCATGTACCTGTATGCATAATACCAATGCTCCTACTTCTACAGGAACTTCTGCTTACTTAGTAATATAAGTAAAATTCATCTCGGTGTAATTGAACTCAAGCCTTTTCTCAGTTCCCACACACAAAAGTCCTTCTAATTTCCATTAATCTCCTTTCCTTCCTGCTTTCCTCACTTAGGTCCAACCTAAACTTACTCTTCCAGCAACTCTGTCTGCAGCGTTTCAGCATTGCTAGGTAAATGTAAAAACAACCTGAGCTTTTTCATTTTCTGGACATATTAATTGGATTGAGTAGGAAGCTATGCCTGTAGCCAAATGAGGACAAGACTCATGACTGCATCAGTTAGGGGTTTCTAACAGGAAAATACTTGCATGCCATTCACTATAGAAGATTAAAATGTGTCAATTTTAGAAAAATAAGTTGGAAATTAGAGTGAGTTATGGTAAAATTACATGAATCTCAAAAAATTCCTCATGGCTACGTTAGAGCTGTCATCCACTTTTTGGCAGATGGGAAGCCCAAGGCTGCACTGCTCTTCCTACACCAGAGCACCTGTGGTTGCAGACAGTGGTGTCTCCTTGTTTTATCTCTGTCCAGTTCCACTGCCTTGAATTTTCCAATGAGTGACTTGGAGAGTGGGTCTTGTTTAGTACAAGCATGTGCTGACAATCTTGCTTCTATTAAACGCCTGTAAAATTGTCACTTACTATATTGGATATCTTTGTATATAATGAACAGATTTTTCCTATGTATCTCAAAAATTGCCAACTTTCACACTGTATTTGAGAGACCCATCTTTTATATCTCAAAAGTACTGGCTAGTAGTATTTGGGACACTATATTGTGATAAATGTCAGTAAGTAGTCAACACTTAAATAAAAAAAGATTAACCATGACTCTCTGTGTGCAATGGACTGTTTCAAACCCATCAGCCATGGTCTTTACAATTGTTCCATTCTATTTGCTCCTCAAGATAAAAATATCTCAGTGCTTTCCAATATAGGACAGAGTTGCCTCTTAACAGTTCATTGTAGACCATGGACACCTACATTCAAGTGATGCATAGGACTCAGTCCATAAGAAGACAAGCAAATAAGGCAGCCAGGCATAGGGGTTGGGATGCTGTTAGAAACTTCTCATAATGGTTTCCTTAATTAAAAGCATTCTAGGTATCAATATAGGCTATAGGGAACCAGTGGTGCTATATGCTTACCCTCACACTGATAAGCTTGTCAGCCAGAAAAGTGCTATAAAGGTGTCAGGCAGGGCTCAAATTTCATATCTTCTGTTCCTCCTCCTCTGAGCAGGACAAGGGTTTGGGGAAAAGTACACAAAAGTTGGAGGCAGAGAAATTTGGGAAGATCAGAAGCCTATTTGTCAGCAGATTTTGTTCTTACACCCCCACATTAAAAGCCTTTAGGAGGACATCTGTCACTGATTATTTGACACTTAAATAAGTAAACTACATTTTTTTAATTTATTTAGCTGACACTCATCTGCAGCTCAGATAATCCCTGCACTGCAAATTCTTAGTGGTCGTGGGGGAATATTCTGGAGAAATGTCCATGTGTACAACCTCTTTTCAGACAAGTAACCCAGAGTGGAGCCTCTCTGATGATGTCGAAAGGACTTGTGCCATTGCCCTTTGATGCTTCGAATGATAGGGCAGAGACAGGAACACAAATCACGGATCTAAAAGCATGTCCTTCTCACTTGCTGGGAAGACATAAAATGCAAGAGAGAAAAGCGCCTCTGTCTGCAGATTTTAATAATCAATGTTTCATAGACTAGGTTTCTTTAACCTTCATTTCCTTATGGTTTCATCATACACAATGTGCAGACTTAAAGTAATGTAACTGCCTAAATAATAAGGTACTGAACATTTAGGAGATTGGAAACAGAAATAAAGTTTTGCCTGGAGCATTTTTTGCCCTTTTTTCCCCTACCCACCCACAGATGTGGCCAGACAGCAAAAAAACAATGAAAATGAGAGTAAACCAGAAGGGCACCTTGTGTCTCACACATACCTGTACTGGTTTTCTTCTACCAAGGCTTCTATACTGCATATTCATTTTAGCTCTCCACCAAAAACCTGTGGCCTCAAGTTACACCTCTGTTACAGGGTATGTAAATGACCTAGGTATCCGTCTTTCCCCACTTNCGAGTAGCAGCAGACCCCGGAGTGGTGAGCAGTGGCAGGCCGCACCTGCAAGCCGCGCCCTGGAGCAGTGAACAGCAACAGCCTGCACCCAGGAGCTGCTGCAGGCAAAGGTAGAAGAAGTGACCACGTAGCTGCGATGTAGCCAGAGTGTGGAAGGCACACCAGGGGGAGGGACATCCGCGGCGAGGACTGCCGGAAGCCCCTGGTGCTTCTGGGAAGAAGAAGAAGGAGATGGCGAGGGGAAGAAAGCATGCTTTCCTCCATCTTGTGGCAGCCAGGCCATCTCTTCATCTCCTATCCATTCCTCCACCCACCATCACTATCCATCACCCAGGTTTCCTCCACTCTCCACCTCATCTGCCACCTCATCTTAGTCGGACCGCACCCTAGCAGGTTTTACTGTGAGTGGGGGGGCAGCCAGTGGTGTGAGGGGGGAACCGGGAGGGTTTGTATCATCCTGTATTTTCATTGTTATATATATTTTCTATGTNGTCTGGCAGTGCCCGCCCGGCATGGAGCCACACTGGTGGTGTCAGCTCCATGGGAGATGTGCCAGCAGAAGCGGCAGGGCTGGCCCCAGCACCAGAAGTGAGGCGCACCCCGCTAGGCACCAGGCAGTGGCAGACCCCGGAGCGGCGAGTAGCAGCAGACCCCGGAGTGGTGAGCAGTGGCAGGGCGCGCCTGCAAGCCGCGCCCTGGAGCAGTGAACAGCAACAGCCTGCACCCAGGAGCTGCTGCAGGCAAAGGTAGAAGAAGTGACCACGTAGCTGCGATGTAGCCAGAGTGTGGAAGGCACACCAGGGGGAGGGACATCCGCGGCGAGGACTGCCGGAAGCCCCTGGTGCTTCTGGGAAGAAGAAGAAGGAGATGGCGAGGGGAAGAAAGCATGCTTTCCTCCATCTTGTGGCAGCCAGGCCATCTCTTCATCTCCTATCCATTCCTCCACCCACCATCACTATCCATCACCCAGGTTTCCTCCACTCTCCACCTCATCTGCCACCTCATCTTAGTCGGACCGCACCCTAGCAGGTTTTACTGTGAGTGGGGGGGCAGCCAGTGGTGTGAGGGGGGAACCGGGAGGGTTTGTATCATCCTGTATTTTCATTGTTATATATATTTTCTATGTCAAAAAGTTATTCTTTATAACTCACTCCCAGTGTGCAGCAGTTTCTTTCCTTTTTGGGGAAGGGGGAGGTTCTTAAAGGGGCCTATTCCCAAATCTGTCCTTTCAAACCAGGTCAACCTCTTAAATTGTGGCTCTTCAAACCCACTTTTCACAGACGTGTTTAAACATTCATTCTCTTCAGTCCCTCTGCAGGATTTTTAAATGTAAGCTGTACTGAAATATATTTTTCCTAAGGAGAATCACTTGCTACAGAGCTAATGTTTTGAATATTGTATACATATGCATATATGCATACACACATGTACTTATTTTCCAGCTTGATCAGCTCTAAAGACATCATATATGTTCAACAATGATCTACAATTCAAAAGAGATTACTATCTCAGTAGATAAAAATTTACATTTTGTAATCTTTAGGTTAACTGGCAATATTTTATTCAGTTCACAAGCCAATAGTTTGTTTGAATTATTTTCAGATCAATTATTTAAAACTGTTACTCTCATGACCTTGAGAGATTAATAGTAAAATAAGTTGATAGTTGACAGTCTGTATTCAATCAACATTTACTGCATTTGCATTTCCTTGAGCAAGCACTGTTAAATCTTTCCAAGAAGAGTGAGCATTACACTAGGATATATACCTGTACAAGGCCTCACACACATCTATTGCTACTGAACCAGCTGCAACAGAAAGAAGTAAAAACCAGCAGATAAATCTTCCATGCTCAATTTTGAAGCAAAACATCAAAAATTATGGCAGGGATTTGGAAACTGAAGTCTCCTCAAAATCACTGAGATGGTAGAATTTTTGGGTTTGTTCTTTTTTTTTGTATCTGGACTTGCTCCTTATATTTTGCAGACAAGCATATCTTGAGAAGACTAGTGCTCAACTCTAACTGATTCACTTTTCAAATCTGTAAAGCCTGCAAATTACTTGTGTGATTTAGGAAAGGTCACCTTCAGCCACTTAATGAGAGTCCCAGAATTCACACTTGAGTCTGCACTTCAGAGGGGCAATATTTATAGGTAATAACATACTGAGTTTTGGTTACTTGAACAACTTGGAGGGCTAATTTTCTGAAGAAGATCAGGAAAATATAGACATCTTTACACAGCAAGTCTTGGAAATTCTGAATAATAAATTAAAAAATAAATATGTAAGTTAGAACAGGAATAATGTATTGGTTTATCTCTTTCTAAACGAATCTTATTTTTTCTTTCTCCACAATCAAACACTTTTTATTAATTAATAAATCCTCTTCCTTTGAATTTTAAATAATTCACTTTGTTACCACAGCTGCCTTGGTTTCCAAAATTGTAGGAAACACAAAAGACATGATCATGCTAACTTTAGCCACCTCAAGTTTCAAGTAGCATACCATGAAGCATATTTTAGCATGTTCCTTCACAAGTACTTGAAAACTTTTTCCCCTTTGAGAAGGAAGAGCTCCTATGCCCTTGAAAGCTTTTTATTTAATGTGAGAGGAACTGTGAGTCAAAGTATTTATATCATAATACTTGTATGCATGTCCATAAATCCCTGCATTAAATGGGAAAAAGAAACTAAGAAGAGAAAAAGTTATTAGTCCCATCATCTGCCTGAGGCAGCGAAAATGTACATTGGTGTGTTTTAATTCTCTGCCAGCAGCAAGCCAATTTTGCAGCACTTCAAAGTGACAAACAAAATAAGGTGACAACTAAAAAAGTAAAGCCCAGGCTAGCACTTCACATAGGGCACCATACTTACATGCATCTTTAGTCTTTACACATGAAAATTTAGTCTCAGAAAATTACAAAAGCTACAACTCTCTGTTATTTATGTGAGCAGAGAGTTGAGCTTGCCTTGGCCAAGTGCCACCAGGGTGAGTTAGAGGTTGTGCTGTCATGGTGCTCACTGTGCAGCAGAGACACATTAAAGACACCTCACCTGGTGTCTTCCCAGCAACTGAATGAACTCCTGTCCAAACACTCTATAGGTAACCCCTATATTCTCTGTAACTTACTTGAACTGTTGAGATGAAATCTAGAGGTAGAGGACCTCCATCCCATTCTGGCTCATGCATAGAATCATAGAATCATAGACTCATAGAATGTTTGGGGTTGGAAGGGACCTCTGGAGGTCATCTAGTCCAACTCCCCCTGCAGTGGGCAGGGACATCCCCAACTAGATCAGCTTGCCCAGAGCCCTGGCAAGCCTCACCTTGAATGCCTCCAGGGATGGGGCCTCAACCACTGTCCTGGGCAACCTGTTCCAGTGTTCCACCACCCTCGTGGGGAGGAACTTCTTCCTAATGTCCAGTTTAAATCTACTCTTCTCCAATTTAAAACCATTGCCCCTTGTCCTTTCACTACAGGTCTTTGCAAACAGGCTCTCTCCAGCCTTCTTGTAAGTTCCCTTTAGGTACTGGAAAGTCACTAGTAGGTCCCCCCGAAGCCTTCTCTTCTCCAGGCTGAAAAATCCCAGCTCCCTCAGCCTGTCCTCATAGGAGAGGTGTTCCAGCCCCCTGATCATTCTCGTGGCCAAACAGTTAGAGAATCCAGTCCTAAAATCTTTTATCTTGATATTAATGACTATCCCAGGTTTCTGTGAGATTTCTGTTACAGTAAAGTGAGCAGTTTGCAAAACTTAAATATCTTCCTAAATATTACATAAAGGAAAAAAGCAAAAAAATGCCCCCTCCGGCAAGCCAATATTTCTGAGGTCTCCTTTCAGTTGGGAGCAGACTGGTATTGCAGGAAGAAATGCTGCAGGAGAAAATACTTGCAATGTGATTTGTCATTTTTCCATTCGTGGCTAGGCTTCATGAACGAAGATCCAGGGAGTGCTCCACCCACGCGCCTCATCAGCGCCTTTTCCAAGCGCGCTGATAAAAAGAGGACAGCAGATAGCACCCTCGAGCCTGCGCTATGGATTTTTTTTAGATGAGACACAGCATGTGCAGACCTGGACCCACACTTTAGTCCTAAGGTTCATCTGCCAGGGCCTAGCAAGCTTGGAAACTGGCAGCAAGATCCTTAGGACAGAGGTTTAATCTCTTAGATGGAAGGCCTTCCAGGGCTAAACGAGCTCCATCTGCCTGGGTTTGGAATCAGAGTTGTCCTTCTCCTAGGATGACTGCCAGAAGGCTAATGAGCTCATCCTACCCATAATTTTTCCAGTGGAAAACACAAAATGACATAAACCCATAAGAAACAGGAATCTGACTTTATCAGTACAGTGAGTTAATAGTTCTATTCCTCTAAGCACTTCTAAGAAGTCTCAAGCAAGCTTGGTCCACGAAGTTCCTCATCTAATGAAAATTTCATGCATGCAGTGATAATAAAAGGATAGGTCTCCAGTTTTTTCCTGAAAGAAATTCTTTTCCTCCCCACACTGTTACCCATGCATATACAGGTACAGAATAGCAACAGTGTCACTGCATAATGATGCTCCAGAGAAATGTTCAAGCAACAGCCAATTTTGCAGTTCTAATATGATTGCTAAAATATCTGAAGTGCTATAGTTCAAAGCCTGCTCAGATATCTCTATTCTTTTGTGTTACCAGAAGTATAGAAAAGCTATATGAGATGAAGAAAAATGGCTTTAATCCATCTACAATTTCTGAGCTTCATTACCAATGTATGGGTTTGATAGTGTTTCCACATGGTAAGTGTTTATATCCCATGATGTTTGTATATACGTAATATTTATAGTATTACATTTTAATAAAATTAATATTTGTGTTTGACATAACAAGGTACTAAAATGCCTCAGAATAAAGGGTATATTAATAAACAGCCCTATTTTTGCATATGGTTCCTTGCTGACCTCCAAAATTAAGAACAGAGTGTTCTTTGAGTTTTACTTTACCTACTAATAAATTGTATTAAATGATGCTTAGAAAACGTATAATTAATTTGCTTTCGGCATGATGATAATGCAGGCATACAAGAACAATCATTAGAAAAAAGGCTATAAAAAAGAGGAACCTGATGACAGACTTTTTCAAATATCTTTTTAGTTGAGTTTTTTTCATGTGTATGAAGCATATTCTGTGTATAGATGAGAAACTACAGATGAATCATAAAATAAAAGTACTGTGAATGAATGGGTTTTGCTTGCTGTAACACACAGTAATAATGTATTCATTACTTCCAGCTAATACTAAAGCCCACAGTGGCTACATCTAAATAACACTGAGGCAATTATCATGCTGATTTACACCCAAAAGTGGGCAGATCCAAGTCCTGATTTTCAGGATGGACGATACTTTTAAATGAAGGACTGGACTAGTACCTAGGAGATTAAGGTTCAGCAATTCTTCTACAGGTTTCTTATGGAGCCAGCTGAGGCTTGATTTCTAAACACACTATGCAACTGCATTTTTGTAGCTTTCATTTGTCGTCCAAGCTAAAACAAAGAAGCAGAGCCAGATGCAACAACAAAAAGGCAGATTGCTTCTTCTCTTGAATAAATGTCTCAGTCAACAGGCACCTCTTTTTTGTCCTTATCTGGTCTTGCTATCTAATGGCTCAGTTTCAACAGTGCTCCTCCTACAAGGTTAACCTTGAGGAGCTACTGGTTTTCCCTCACCTTTGTGTGAACTTTCTCCATCAACCAGGGGCAAGCACAGACCAGGCATACATGGACCAGGTACCTTGAGCGTGGAGGAAACCTTCACAGAGAAACTTTAAAGGCATAGACGTGAGACAGATGATGATTCTCTCTCTACCACTAAGATCCAGACCCTCTAGGGGTGACTAAAAGCAGGACTTCAGTGATCAGAAAACTGTAATACTGACAGCTGACTGGGTTCCAGTGACTTCCCAGCATTTTGGGTCTTAAAAATTTGGATCGATGTAATAAAATGTTTCTGGTCCATTTTTTTTCATTACATAGAAACCCAACTGGGAAAAAAAATCTTTTATTTACCTCTCTGCAACTACCAGGGACAAGTTGCAATACTTCCCTCTGTGCCCATTGTACAGCTGGCTGCTGAAGTGTAATTTCTTTTCTGTCTGGCCAGTAAGAGATCCTAAATTGTCCTTTAATGTATCCCTTTTTTAAACTTCTGACTTGCATGCAACTTTCAGGACAGAGTGCTGAGTAAATTTCTCCTGCTTCGTCATGGGTGAACTACTATTACTTACAACTAGGTTTGTCTGAAAAGGCTGGGTCTAACTTTATAGGCTTGTGCAAAAGATCGGAACAACTGTGCTGTGTAAATCTCTTTTAACACTAGTCATTGTAATTTACAGCACTTGAAGCAGTGCGGCTCTAAATAAATGTATTTGGCTTTTTGAAATATTAAGTAAGAAGCTTGTATGTGGCTTGTTCTGCAGCCATTGTATTACTTTCAATGGTGATCTTGGAGTGTTTGATTTTTCTTTAAGAAATCTACTGTGGCAATATAAGGGTAATTCTTTGATTCTTTTTAAAGCAACATTGCTTAATGTTTGTTAATTTGATTTTCATTTCCTCACAATTATGTGCCAAGATGGGAAAATGTGCTGACAAATGCTATACATCTATGCAGCTGCTTCTCCTCACAGCACTGAGAGCAAAGCAAATGCTGTGCTGTAGAGAGGAAGCAGGGTGCTGGTGCATCCTGTGGAAGCTAACAGGATGATGTGGGCTCCTGGACAAACCACACAGAAAGGATGGTGGAAGATAGACACACCTTCTGTGAGCCGGAGACGTTTTTACTGTACTTCATCATCACATTTTCTCTTGCTGCTCACAGGTAGAGGCAGATTCCTGTATGGACTGGCCAAGTTCAAGGCACCCTTGTTAACAGCTGGTGAAGAGTCTGAGACCTGAGTAGTGAGGAAAGCTGAGCTGCACCTGGATGCAGATGTCTCACTAGGATGCATGGCATGGGGGCTAGGGCTGGTAATCCTCCCTGGGGACAACAGCATCCCCCACCCCTGGAAACCACAGCTCACCTTCTCACTCATGTTTGCACAAAAGAAGGAAAATTGATCATAAAGCCTCTGCCAGTAGCTCCCAATATTTTAAGGCAATTTTTGTTGAGCCATGCTGGAGGACTAGTCACAGTAATTGCACAAGTGATTGAAATACCTGCTGCTGAGCTTGACTACATAGCTATGTGCTACACATCCTTGTGAAGAGCTAGGCTGGCCCCAATAAATGCAACCATCAGTCTGGAGCTCATTTAAAAATCAGAAACTATTTTTTCCCTCTTTGTAATAAATTTCTTGTGGTGGTAGATATATACTTTGTTCCCAGGATTCACTGAAGCAGCAGAAGTCTGGGGATGTGTTTTAAGACATCTAATAAGAAACTCTTCAGAACAGTGAGATTTTTATGAAGTACTAGACACCAATCTGATTTTAAGAGTCTTTAAAGGACTTTGAACTGAATAGATACATGGGATGAGAAGTATTTAAAATTAAACTGGTTTTGGCTTTTACCTATCAGTTTCACTATTTATCTGTTTTTGTTGTTTATCATGCCATTGAACTACTCCCATGCACCCATATCTTTATCAGTAAATCATTGCACAACTGAATCTTCTTAACTTGCATCTTAGTAATTTAAATAAGTAAGTTATATGATCACTTCTTAAAGAAAAAAGAACTTAACTGGACTGAATATGAACTGCACAGACTAACTTGTCAGGGATTTTTACCTGAAAATTTTTGAAAGGAGATTCCAATGCCCTGGAATGAAAACTTTTCCATTTAATTTCTAATTTTCATTCTGCCCCTCCAGGGTGAACTATTTCAGTGTATTTTTCAACTTGAAAAGATATAGAAAAATTTTCCAAAGCAGCTTGACCACTGTGCTCAGTCATTCTGGAAGTGGAAATTCCAGCCTAACCAGTTCAAAATGAACACTGGCTTACAAATACAATTGCACATACTAAAGGGTAAACATGAACAACAGTCAAACATGATTGACTGGAATTAATTTGTAAATACCATTTTGAAACATTCTACTAGAAAGATTTCACTTTTGGGCTTTAATTTTGAACTGAAGCCTAGTCTCTAAATCTCAAAAAAACACTCAGAGATGAAAAACAGTTTTCCTTCCCAGCTCTGGTATCGTTGCTCTGTGGAACAAGTTAAAGACACAAAGTAGTTATTGACCATGTAGATTAATGAAGGAAGACTTAGTATAAGTGTTACTATCAAACTTCTCTTGTTGTGCCTTCCAAAGGAGCAGGGTGTTATTGATGGTTAGTAGATACAAAGCAACATGAGTGAGCTAAGGAGGACAAGCAACAAAGGATATAAGCTGAATCAAGAGAGGTTCATACTGGATATAAGGAGAAACTATTTCTCCAGGAAGATAGCTCAGTTGCAGAGCAGGTTGCTCAGGATGTTATGCCATTTACATTTTTGGGGGTCATCAGGACCTACGTAAAAACCTCAGGGATAAAGCCTGATATCACAAATTGCTCTGCTTTGGGTGGGAGGGTGGACTGGGGACGTCCTGAGGTCCTTTCCAGCCTAAATCATCCTGTGAACCTGTTTTATCAGGAAGGCTGCAGGAGCTGCCTTTCCACCCACCTACCAGCACTTAGGCCTCCCTCCTGTAATCCCATCTCTCTTCCATTGCACTCTGGTTTTGGCACTTTCAAACAGCTGGCTTTTGCATGGCCCTTCAGCATCTTTATGGTTCTGCTCAAGCTCAAGTAGATGCATTTTTGTGCAGCTACCCAGTGTGACGTGTCTCATTCCTATTCCTCTTTGCAACCTTCAGTGTTAGACATGTTCCTAGCACATGACACAGGAGGCAGAAAGGCATTTTTCAGGGGACAAGAGAGGGAAATCTCAGTTCTTCCCTTCCTGCATGAAGCCTGAAGCTGTACCTGCTGCTGCATGTGGAGCTATTGCCATTCTTCTCACGTAACAATCTGTCTTCCTTGAAAGAGTATCCTCAAGGGAGGCACAATGTTTATTTATGGTAAGCTTTGGGTTTAACAAGTGAGCTGCACTGTGCGTTTTATGACTTTGTTTTATCTCCTCTGGACTATATCTATGTGTGGGTACAAAGTTTGCTCTGGGTTGTTATTTTGAGAGATTTAATGTTTCTAATTTAGTTTAGCATTATTCAGATTGTCATCTGTGAATTGCTGTTGCTTCAGAGAACATCAAAGATATTCTCCAAAATGACTGCAGACATCATCCTTGAAAAAACTTCGGTAAAAAACAAAACAATTTTATGCAGTAAGGCACAAAATGAAGCAAAATGAGGGATATCAAATAATAAATGAGTACTTAAAGTTTACGTTGTTGTTCTGGGTTGGAAAATAATAGCATTGTGCTGAAACTGCAGGAGATACTCCTTTCTTTTTCTCTCCAAATAGTAGGTGTTCCTTCAATTAAACAAGTGTCCTGGTTTTGGCAGGGATAGGGTTAATTTTCTTCCTCGTAGCTGGTATAGTGCTGTATTTTGGATTTAGTGTGAGAATCATGTTGATAACGCTCCGCTGTTTCAGTTGTTGCTAAGTAGTGATTATCCTAATGATATTTCAGTTTCCCATGCTCTACCACCGAGAAGGTACACAAGAAGCTGTGATGGAGCATGGCCAGGAAAGCTTACTCAAACTAGCCAAAGGGATATTCCATACCATAGAACATCATACTCAGTATATAAACTGTGGGGGAAGTTGGCCATGAGGGGCAGTTTGCTGCTTGGGAACTGGCTGGACATCAATAGCAGGCAGTGAGAAATTGCATTGTGCATCACTTGTCTTTTCTTCTTTGTTTTTTTTTTTCTCTATCTTTTTGTTATTCCTTTTCATTACTGTTATTCTTCTATTATTATATTTTGTTTTAGTTATTAAACCGTTCTTACCTCAACCTATGACTTTTACTTTTTTTTCAGTTCTCCTCCCCATTCCATAATGCTTAGTTGTTGGCTGGGGTTAAACCACAACAATAAATTAATTGACACATCACTTAAATTAAATTAATTTAGATGCTCTGAAAGACTTTTCCCACCTTATTGATATTCCAGCCAGAATAGAGTACTAATCAGGGATTCAAAATTTCTAAGCATTGCTTTTTTCGAAAGTGTAACTTGCTAATGACAACTATGCTAATAATGAGATTTTTCAGGAGTTTGTGAGATAATGGATAAAATCTTCAGAAAATGCCTTTAATTGTATCTCTAATGTTTCTATAATTGCCAGTTGTGATGCTACAGCTGCATTAAACTTTGTTTTCTGAAATAGAAGGAAACAACTGCTTGTTTTCCACTCCTTGTTAAGAATATTCTGTGGAAAGATATCTTAGAATAAGTTTTAGGGGTTGTGAAGAATATGTTGTGCACTTATCCTAAAGAATATTTTTGCTCTCAGGTGGAGTTTTATAAATACACCATCATGGAAAACTTGTGGTTAGCTCCAAATGCAGTTCCTGTAGATAAGCAATCTCTCCTAAACTAATTCACTCTGCTACTACTCCTGAGGCCTCAAGTGTTCTCAGCTTCTCATGTTCCAGAGACCGCTGGATTTGAGTCAACATCTGCACATCCCCATGAATTTGTGTGCTAAAAACTGTGGGAGCTGAGGAAATATTAAATGGTAAATTGGTGAATACTGGCTTGTTTGGGTGTTTAGACATATCCTTTATCTCTGTAAGTCTCTTTTTGTCTGTGGTCTATCTCTGACTCCTTAGATACTACCACAGTCAGAAGAGATAACTGAACTCTTTTACAGCAGACTGAAGTCCTAAACTCATTTAGTTATTTTGTTGTACTTCACTCGTCTCCGATAAGCTCCTTCTTTGTCCATTCTTGAATACTCCATTTCTTTCAGAAAGATAGCTAGAAAATGAATCAAAACACCCTTTCAATAGAAAATACCTGGCATTTAACTTGATTACCACCTCAGACAAGGTCCTTTCTAAAATATAATATAATATGCTAACAGATACATTCAAACAGCACAACATCAAACTTAGGAAAGTTCTAGGTAAAGCAAGAAAAACTTTTAATAGCTGTTTGTATTAGATTGTTTAGATTTTTGTAGATATGATAAAGGAGTTGCTAATCCTAGGAGTTATACTCTGAGACAGAAGTTAATTCTTAGCTTAGGATACTTGTTGGTCAAAGCCTTGAGGAGGTAACGTATCAAATTTTTGCCTTATCTCAGCTCGTGTCCTTGAGTAGTCTTAAGCCCACGCTTTGCACAAGCAGTACTTTCAGACACATCTTCCTCCTCCTGAAGAATATTTGAGGAAAAATATAGAAGTACAAGGCAACAAGCATCTAGATATTGTTGCATTTGTACTTACTGTAAAGTTCATAATCCTGCATTCCATGTAATTTTTCAGTGTCCTAGGTCTATATCCGCAGGATCCAAATCTTTGCTCATAGAAACAGCACTCACAGTTCCTAAACTATTATTCTCTTATTTTAAAAACAGTCATTAAAAATCATGATCAATCATAGAGAAAAGTAGAGAAAATATAAATTCAAAATTTCAGATATGAAGTACGAATGACTTGGTTTTAATTATTTTCATTTGACTGCTGCTATAATTTTCCTAATGAATAGCTCCTACCATATGATGATTTTAGACAATGCTGTAGATAATAATATGTCATCCTCAGGTAGATGAAAAAAACTTAAGTGCCCTGTAAAAACATGTGTAGGTGTTTTTATTGTGAACCTCTGTTTTCCAAAGTTAAAGATGCTCACTGATGCAGAAAATACGTATGTCCCAAAGTGGTTAGTAGCTCACCACCAATGCAGTAATAAGAAAGGCCCTTTAAGTCAATACTCATCAGTAAAATCCATCAAAAATTATTTTAGTTCCTCTGCTATACCAGAGGAAAATCATAGGACAGAATAAAAAATAATCTCTCTTTAAAAGTTTAAAGGTATTTAATCCGTCTAGCATGTGACTATTTCTTGTTACCTGTCTTGTGCTATCTTATTTGACAATCAGCTTTTGGTTAGGACACATACCATTTGGGTCTATTGCTGGAATGTGCATATATTATACGCCTTCTGTGGTGTAACACTGCCCTTTCCTACAAATTGCCTAGCAGTTGAGTGTGGGTGGCGGGGCCCCTCCAGCGGTGGGAGAAGAACAACAATCAATATGATTGCGCATTCAAGCTCAACTTTATTACGGAACTATGGCTATATATACTATGTGCAGTAATTATGTGCAGTAATTATGCCTACTTGTTGTGCATTGATTGGTTAATACATATAGGCTGCAGCAGGTTACATTTCATTTCCCAGCCCCCTTGTTGTTCCAGTCCCAGATGTTGTTCCGCTCTTCTTCCCAGGCAAGTTTCTCTTCTCAGGCTCCCTTATCTTGTCAAGGTCCCTTGCCATGTTTTCCTCAAAGCTGTTTACAGCTCACTCAGCTCCGAATACATGGCATGTCCTTGGTTCTTTAACCATCCCCCTACAGTTGAGGGCTTTTGATGTTGTTGTTGACTCTTGAAGGTTTTGCTCAATTAGTTTCATGATAGGTTTGTGTTTCATGGCCTAGAGATTAGAGACAGTTTTCAATTCATTTTTTTAAGACCGTAATCATGATCGCTGTTGTCTACTGTTATATTTTCCATGAAATACGTTATAGTGGGGTAGGGGCTGGGGCAACATGTAATGCAGTGACAGACACCCTCTATTACTTCCCTTCCCCTCTTCCACCCCAGGAAAGGGGAAGGGGAATAATAAAGACCGAGTGGACTTGTGGATTGGGCATAAACCCTAAAACTACTTTAATAATAATAACTAATAATAAAATAAAATATAGACAAACATATACACATACAAAACCAATACCGACCCCAAACCACCCTTTTGATAGCAACAGTGTCACCACTGATCCTGTGCAGGCCCAGCAGCATGTCATAGCTAGAGTGGGGGAGAGCTGGATTCTGGAATTCTCTGTGGGATGGAACAGACACAGAGAGAGTCCTCCTCAGATGCCAGTCATTGGAAAAGAAGGAGCAAGAGAGAAGAGGAAAAATGAACTGACCCTCTCTTCTTTATACTGAATATGATTTATATGGAATGGAATACATGGTTGGTCATCCCAGGGTCACCTGAACTGTCTGCACGTCCCTGAGGTGTAGCTTTTACTCTGCATGCCCCATGGTGGTACACAAGATCTAGCAGTGGTCTTGGTCTGCATACTGATCCTTGGCCATAAATCCAAAGCATCAGGTCTTATCACTGCTAGTAGCAGACTTAGTCTGCAAAAACATGCTGTTAGCTTCCAAAAAGTGCAGTTAGTTAAATGAGTTTTAGCTGAAAAGCAGAACAACTGAACAGAATTGGGTTTTTTTAACTCAAACCAGGACATTGGTTCCTAAATCTAATGGCTACATTGGCCAATACATAGGAATAAGATTCTTTCTCAGTAATTGACCAACACAGGAAAACGACTCATCATCATATAATTTTGTTGTGAAAAAATTTGATACATATGCTGTTTCCTATGTGGCATAGATGTGATAAAGTCTGTCCCAGTAACACTTAAAGGTAAAATACAACCATTTTGAAAATGCAAATTTTGTCCTCAAAGTGAGTTAGGTGTCTGCTTGTGCAGTACACGGGAGTGTTCAAGTTAGTAATGACTAAGCAAACTCAAGGACTGGAAGAATGACAGATGCATGAAGTCAGTTTGCTCCAGCCTTACTGAAACATATTTACTGTCTGGGGCATAGTGTAAAGCAAATGTGGCTATAGTAGTTTTTGAGACAAAAGTGGTACTTCTCTGCTGCTGTACATGCATACTATTGCTATAGCAAACACTAAGGGCTAACCTGGGATTTTTTATATATGATAGTCATTTAGGCACTTATGAAATCGTTACCATTTGAATCTCCATCATAGTTATTGTGTAGCCATTGGCTTCTCTCATGTCTGTACCTCTGAAATAATTATCTTCTATCGCAATGAAGGAGATGAGCTTTTTCATCCAGTTCTTTTCCTATATCAGAATCAGGTCTCAAATCTTTGTATCCTATTTGACTTCCTTGTGATTTTCCTCTGTCTACATGGGCAGCATGGTTCCTGTTCTGTATACTGCATAGGGAGTCAGTGCTTGTAAAACTAATTTAAGTAAGCTGGTGTGTCTGCAGTTAGGTTTCCATCAGCCCTGTGTACATGAACTGGTGTCATACTGGCACTTCCAGTCTCTTCCTTCCTGCAATCTGTGTACCTCCCTCCAGGATCCAGTCTTTCTACATCTTTCCCTTCCTTTTCTTATTTGCAGTCTGCAACATTTTCTTACTTCCTGCAGTCAGACCTAAGTAGAATTAGTTGTGCCATGGGAACCTGAAAGAAGCAGATAAGCCTCATATAACTTTCAGTACACTGATCTACAGCATGACCCAGGAGAGTCATAAGTTGTTTTGTGATCCCTGTTTGTCCATTTGAATATTCTAGCATGTACTATGACCCATTAGTTCATATGCTAAACTTCAGCATGCTATGCCTTGTCAGTACCTTACCACAGTTCTTGCTGTTGTGATTTAGCTCTCAGAAGCTGGTAACTGGGATCATGTAGTTCCTGACCTTAAAACTGTAAGAGGTCTGTCACAACCTTTTCTGAAAAATAGGTTGTGATTTCTCAAGTCTGAAAAGTTTCGTTCTGTGAATGACCAAAGTATACTTTGCAAGGTCTTGCAACCTTGCATACCTTGCACTTTTTTCCCTAGATGGGTGTTCATGAAAAAATATAAGATGGTGGTCAGTTTCCTTTCAGACATAATGGTATGAAATATGCATCCATTAAATTTTGTCACCTCTTAAATCTGTTAATATTACTGTCTGGATCCTCTTAAAGATGCACTCTTCCACCCACAATGCAGTACTTTTCTGGTAGAGCAAAGTAACTTCATGTGATACTTATATCTTAGGTTCTGGTGAACACCAGAGTTTGAACTATTTTGCTGTTTGCCCTACCCCATCTTTGTTAGATTGCCTGAAACTGCTCATCAGAGTTGAAAATATAATGCAGTATATTAATTCATGTCTTTCATAGTGCCTTAGAATATGTTGAAGTTGCCCTCACTCACTTTCTTGTATTCAGCAAAGATGATTTAGGATTTCTTCTTTTCTCTTTTAGTAGTTAGTAGTGAGTTGTCTGTCTTCTTTGTAACCTGTTTTTCCCTATTCCAAAAAGCTCATAATCATGAGCACTTCTTCTCTCAGAGAATAACTCCACTCTGTGCCTGCCACAGTCAGATAACACTTCTTTAAAAAAAAAATAAATAAAATTGGAGGGACTAAAAAATCCAGAAAGTAGTTTCAGGTTGGCCTTAAACCTTTTGTTGATGTTGTTGGTTTAGGTTTTGGGTTTGTTTTTTTCATCAAGTACAATATAGTTTTGTTGTATCCTGATCCTGGATATTTTTCACTTTTGACCTTATGATTTTTTTCTGCATTTTATCAGCATCATAGTTTTGCCTATGGTTTTGGTCTTTCCTTGTCAATTTTCTTTAAATTTGGGGGGCAAAGATCACTATCTCTCAATATTCTTTTAGAAACTGGACTAATATACCTCATGAAATATCTAAGCCTCTTATTATAATTTTTTTTTCTTTACTTTTAATGTGGATACCAGCTTGCTCAACTCTGTAGCATATCTACTGTCTCTTTTGATTCTTGGGTTTAGTTATAAAAAGCAGAACAGCCACTTATTTGTCCCTCTGCAGTTTCTCTCATCAAAAATTTTAGCATTGTTACAGTGGTCTTAGTATCATTCATAAGACTATAAATCTATTATTTATTTTTTTAAAACTTCATTTCCTGATATCTATCCTGTGTGGACATATTTGTGTTCTAAAGTGATTTCTAGCTCATTAAATGGTGCAGTATTTTAACCTGCAAAACTGTCATTCCCAGTGGTCTCAATCTGTGCTTCTTTTACCTGTCTGGTTTCTCCATGGATCAGACTTTCCTCTTTGCAAGTCTTGCTAAATTGAGTGATGCCTAATAGCTAGTCAGTAGTGCAGAGGAATCCCTTTTCCTAGGAAAACAGGTGTTTCATTTAAATGTCAGGGTGCTAGAGCTTCAGTTCAAGCAATAGTCATGAAGATAAGCCTCTGAACATGGTGTTATTTTCTCTGCCATTGGGATTTGCTGCAGGCATTCCAGTTTACAGAGTCTGCAATCATCCCAAAGCCAGTATCCACAGGCCATTATGGCTGGATAAGACAATGATTCCAGACAATGGTGTTTGTTTCTGACTGTCATCAAATTGACATGCAAATCTTGTCACAAAGTAATTGCAGTTTAATTAACATTCATTTTGAGCTGTGCTTACCTGTAGATTAGACTACAGGCTTGGTTTCTTAGCTAAACCTTCAATCTGCATTGACACTTCCTCTTCCAAGTCAAACAGATTCCATGGCAGCTCTGTTAAAGCACAGGGACAAAATCTCTTTATGTAAATTGTTTGAATTCCAGTGAATACAGTGCACTAATGTAATTTTAGTTCTTTGGGCATGTGCTTTTCTGAAAACATACATAAATTAAATTTAAATTGAAATAACAAAGAAAACATCTGGGGATATATAAGCATAGATCTTTTGAAGGACAAGTGTTGTAAACATCAGAGTACAGCTTAGGAGAGTTTTTCTCAGCTGTCACCAAGCCTACCGGATAGTATGAACTACACTTGCTGTGTTTGAGAGTGTGGCCAAAACTTCAGTAGTGATTTTGCCAGAGACAAGATATGGCCTATGTAGATATTTATTAAAGGCTTATGTAATGCTTTTTATTTTAGTCTGCTTTATACTCTGTGTCATGCCAAAACATAGAATACAGAGCTACTAAACACTAATGTGTTTTATAGGGCATAGAATATTTCTATCTTTGATGAGTCACTTTTCAGAGGACTCTACAGTGTGAAAACTAGACAGTTGTGAGGTGCTGGAGCGGGTCCAGAGAAGAGCAACAAGGCTGGTGAAGGGACTGGAGCACAAGTCCTATGGGGAGAGGCTGAGGGAGCTGGGGTTGTTTAGCCTGGAGAAGAGGAGGCTCAGAGGAGACCTCATCGCTGTCTATAACTACCTGAAGGGAAGTTCTAGCCAGGTGGGAGCTGGTCTCTTCTCTCAGGCACCCAGCAATAGGACAAGGGGGCACAGGCTCAAGCTCTGCCAGGGAAAATTTAGGTTGGAGATCAGAAAAATGTTCTTCACAGAGAGGGTGATCAGGCACTGGAATGGCCTGCCTGGAGAGGTGGTGGATTCACCATCCCTGGAGATTTTTAAGCAAAGATTGGATGTGGCACTGAGTGCCATGATCTAGTAAATGGATTTGAGTTGATGGAGGGTTGGACTTGATGATCTCGGAGGTCTTTCCAGCCCGATCGATTCTGTGATTCTGTGATTCTGTGACTTTGGCTATTAGTTTGGATTGTGTATTTGAAATGCTTGGAGGAGGAAATACAGAATTTTAGGATTTCAAACCTGTTCAGAAGATTTTGTCTTGTGAGTACTTGGTATAAGTCTGTATGTAGTAAGCTGATCATATATATCTGGTTTTAAAGATGGAGCTTAGTTTCCAAATACTCTCATTTCTGTATTATTGGCATCACAACATAAGTATCTGATTTTCAATGTCAAGTAGTAATTTAAAAGTTTTCATTCCTCTGAGGCCTATGAATTCTGTTATAGATAAAAAACCCTGGGAAGAAGGAGGATGGGATAAAAAAAGACCCTTGGCTTTAAAGATAATAAAAAAATAAAATAAGATTGCTTTTGCAGTCCCACAAGGAGGTAGGATTACTGGCTACTCAGGTTTCGCTACATATTAATTCAAAGATGACCTATTCAGCATGATTTACTCATTATCAAGTGAATATACTACATTTTCCATATTCAGTCCCTTGAGCTGGAACACAGGGATGGGGAGCAGAAAAAAACCCATAACCCAGGAAGAAGAAGTTAGCAACCTGCTACTCTGCCCAGACATGCACAAATCTATGGGGCCAGATGTGATCCACCTGAGGGTACTGAGGCAACTGGCAGAAGGGCTCGCCAAGCCACTCTTCATCATTTATCAGCAGTCCTGGTTAACCAGGGAGGTCCCAGATGACTGAATGATAGCCAGTGTGGCACTCATCTACAAAAAGAGTCAGAAGGAGGCTTCTGGGAACTACAGGTCTGTCAAGCTGGCCTCAGTACCAGGGAAGTTTATGGAGCAGATCATCCTGAGTGCAATCATATGACATGTGCAGGACAGCCAGGTGATCAGGTCCAGCTAGCATGGATTCATGAAGGGCAGATCCTGCCTGATCAACCTGACCTCCTTCTATAACCAGATGACTTGCCTAGGAGATAAGGGAAAGGCTGTGGATATTGTCTACCTAGATTTCAGTAAAGCCTTTGACATTGTCTCCCACAGCATTCTCCTGGAAAAGCTGACAGCTCATGCTATGGACAGTGTACTCTTCACTGGGCAAGAAACCAGATGGGTGGCTGAGCCCAGAGTCTTATATTGAATGGAATTAAATCTTACTGGTGGCTGGTCACAAGTGGTGCTCCCTAGGGCTCAGTTTTGGGGCCAGTTCTGTTTAACATCTTTATTGATGATTTGTATGAGGAGATTGAGTGCACCCTCAGAACGTTTGCAGATGAAACCAAGTTAGATGGGAGTGTTGATCTGCTCAGTGTAGAGAGGCTCTGCAGTGGGATCCGGACAGGCTGAATTGATAGTCTGTATTGGTTTGGCTGAGACGGAGTTAATGTTCCCCCATAGCAGCCCTCACAGCGCTGTGCTTTGCATTGAAGATAACACACAGTGTTATGACTGCAGCAGCAGGGCTGGAAAAGCACCAAGAGGATGGGGTGGACAAGATCTTGGGAGGGAACATAACCAGGACAGCTGACCCAAACTGTCCAAAGGGCTATTCCATACCATATGATGTCAGCTCAGTAATTAAAGGGGGAGGAAGGGGGACATTCAGTCGGAAGAAGACATCTGTGCCCCAAACAACCATTATGCGTTTCGGAGCCCTGCTTCCTGGAAGAGGGCCGAACATTGCCTGTTATGGGAAGTATAGAGACTAAAGCTTAATTTTATTTTGCTTTGCATGCATGGCCTTGCATTTTTTTTGTTTGCTTATTAAACTACCATTAGTGAAACCCATGGGCTGCTTTCATCTCATTCTCTTCCCTCTTGTCGTGCTGTGGGAGGTGTGGGGAGAAGACGTGATAGAGAACCTTGGTGGGTACCTGGCATTCAGCCAAGGTTGACCCACCTCATAGTCCAAGCACAATTGTATGAGGTTCAAGAAGGGCAGGTGCTAAGTCTGGCACTTGGGTCATAACAACCCCATGAAATGTTAGAGTTTTGGGACAGAGTGGCTGGAAAGCTGCTCAGCAGAAAAGGACCTGGGGGTACTGACTGATAACTAGCTGAACATGAGCCAGCAGTGTGCCCAGAAGGAAACAACATCCTGTCTTGTATCAGAAATGGTGTCGCCAACAGGACTAGGGATATGATCATCCCCCTGTACTCAGCACTGGTGAGACTGTACCTCAAAAACTGTGTTCACTTTTGGGCCCACTCCTCACTACAAGCAAGACAATGAGGTGCTGGAGCATGTCCAAAAAGGGCAATGACACTAGTGAAGGGTCTAGAGCACAAGTCTTACGAGGAGTGGCTGAGGGAACTGTGATTGTTCAGTCTTGAGAAGAGGAGGCTCAGGGTAGACCTTATTGCTGTCTACAACTACCTGAAAGGAGGTTGAAGTGAGCTGGGGGTCAGTATCTTTTCTCAGTTAACAAGCAATAAGACAAGAGGAAATTACTTCAAGTTGTGCCAGGGGATGTTCAGGTTGGATATTAGGCATTGGAACAAGCTACCCAGGAAAGTGGAGGAATCATCGTCCCTTGGTACTTTGCACCATGGTTTAATGGATATGGTGGTGTTCGATCAACAGTAGTACTTGATGATCTTAGGGGTCTTTTTCAGTCTTAACGATTCTGTGATTCTTTGATTATAGTCTCATTAATAAATTTCTACTCTGTTCTGCTGCGTTAAACTGGTCTCTGTAGATTAGTTCAAGTGTATTACAGGCTATCCCTATCAGAGAGTTAAAAATCCATGTAGTCTTGGATTCCAATATATTTCAGTGCATAGTTTTTCTAGATAATTATTGATTAATTCAAAGAAGTGTGGAAAATTCACATCATATGCACAGATTCTTTATGCAGATCCATAGTGGAAAATAGGCACACCAACGCGGAAGTCATTGAAGGATCAGTGTCATAGGTTATATGCAGCAACATAAGGGAACAAACATGAACTAAATAATTAAAAAAACATCTCAAGCAGCAAATTAAATCATTAAAAACCATTGTAAAACATTGCAATAAATTAATGTCACTAAAATCACAAGTAATGCAGACAGGCCAGATGCCAGATCACAGTATCACAGTATGTCAGGGGTTGGAAGGGACCTAGTAAGATCATCTAGTCCAACCCCCCTGCCAGAGCAGGATCCCCTAGACGAGCTCACACAGGAATGTGTCCAGGCAGCTCTTGAATGTCTCCAGAGAAGGAGACTCCACAGCCCTCCTGGGCAGCCTGTAAAGATCCAGATGTAAAGATCCAGCAGCACCTCCTTGGCTGTTCTTCAGATTTGTTTGTTTCATGAGTCTAAAAGCATAGACAGAAGCCTAGTAACCCAGAGGAAATTATAAGTATCAGATAGTTTACGCCACTTCTCTTCTGCAGTGACTCTGCTTTGCAACTTGCTACCTTATCTTCCAGATAGCCAGCATCTTTTGACAAGATGCTAGTTGACACTGGCTTGCATTTTGTGTACTGGCTCCCAGCCACCTCTTCATCCTCTTCTGCTTCTTAAACTGTGAGAAATTCTTCTATAGCTATGATGTTATTATTCTTTTCACGTTCTTGAATTCTGATAACTTCTGTTCTAAGTCTTCTGTCTTTCTGTACTATGTGAAGAGCTTTGGGGTCTTTGCTTTTCACTTTCACTTTGTGGTTGCTTTGATAGGCCTTCTCCATTTCTTCATTCAGTCTATTCACCCCAAACTGAGGACATGCAGAGTGCACAGAGTACTGATTTTCATCACAAATGAGGTTCTGAAAACTAAATGACTTAGTATACTGCTTGGTACTGAACTGCATAGACAGATACAGATTTAAATATGTGTTTATGGTTTAATTGAAGTTTCACCTAAATGCTGAAAGAGGAATACCCTTTTCCTACCATTCACAATGTTCCCAGGAACAGAATATATATATATATTCATATATATATGTGAATGTCACTGTTGCATTTGTTTTTGTGGGTTTTTTGCTAGGTTTTGCTAGATTGTGTTTGTTCACAAGTAAATAAAGCTGGAAGGTATGCTTTGCTTTTTTGTCTCCACTCAGATCATGATGGTCTCTTGATTTGTAACTTTCATTTTCAAATTCCTTTTAACATTTTGGAATCTTTTCCTTTGTAAAATCAGGAGTCTCATCTAGACTGTATGTTCGGTCTCTGTCCTGGGGCCAAAAGTCCTTTATCGATCTTTTATGAGGACCAGGGAGAAGAAAACTGAACATTAATGTTCCAGGAAGCTGAACTGGTCACCTGGCAGTGCTTGCGGAAGCATATATCTAATGAGCAGCACTGCCTGGCTTCAAAAAAGTTAAAAGAGACTGCAAATTTCAAACTGATTTACACTCACAAAAGGTTGTCCTTGCAGAATTGAGACAAAAAATTTTTAATTATTTTTCTGTAAAATATATTCTTAGGAATGTATAAAATTGCAAGTCATGCTAATCATGAAATGCAAGAGAAGGCAATGATGCTTGTCATGTTACTTGCTTACGAAGCAAGCAAGTGCTTTAGCTCCATCTAGGAGACAAAAAGACTATTACTGCATCTACCTAAAAGTAGATCCCACAGGTTTTTGTCATTCATAAACTGCATTTTAAAAGGTGAAATGCATTAGTCTTGCTATATCTCCCTGACTCAGACTGCCATTTCTACCATCATTTTTGTGAGTGTAATTTGGCAATGTAGAGGTTCTGACTTTGCCCAGAGTAGCAGCACCTAAGTTTATCTGTAAGTAGCTCAGTTAAGATGAATGGAGTTGACAGAAAATAAAACATTATTTAGATCAAATGAATTCACCTGTGAAAAGGGGGAAATTAATTCTAATTACATTATTTAAGAGGCAAGATTCATTTTAATGGCAGCTGTGAATAAGGTGTAAGAAGTAAATTTGGTTCTGAATGGCTCATTCAAGGTTATGTGGAAATTTAGGCATAGAGTTGGAGTCATCCCCTGAAACATCATCTCCCAGAAAGCAATTGATCCTTTCCCAGCTAATAGGAGTCTGTCATGCTAAAGACTGGGGTGAAGAGAAACATAGAACAAATTCTAACCTACAAAGATATTTAGTTTCCTTTTTTATTATTTCAGCTCTGTAGTGTCAGGATCCCAACACAAGCATATACACACAGAGCCCAACACACTTCTTTTCTGACATTTTCGTCAGACCAATGCTGAATTGCCACTGTACAAAGGTAGGTTTTTACCTGCCTATTGTAGTATTTACACTGCAACATAAATGTCTTCTGAACATCGTCCTGTTTTCATTCTTTGCAAGACAGTTTATCAGTCTAGTCAGTGTATCACAAAGCATGGCTGTTGATCTCCCACTTCTATGGTAGTCTTCCATCTCACTTCTGCATACACCATTGCTACCAACAAATATTGTCTGCTCCTTATACAACTTACTGATTGTTCATCTTTCATCCTTTTTTCTCTGCTTTGCAAAGACCTCATTTTGCACTTTTTTTTCCTGAGCTTTAGAAAATACCACAGAGCATCTCCTTTCAGATACCAGAGAGCTAATTCAAATTGCAAAATGTTTTTCTGCAAGCCTAGGAGTATGTCTGCAGCTTGCCAATGTCCCAATAAAATGTAATCCATGACTTCTAACATCAAACTCAGACAAAGGCAAAATCAGGAGTTTTACCACCTGTTGCCTAGTGCATATTGTATAGCAGTTCAGCTAAGACTACCTAATTGATTATCATTCTTCATATCAAGCCAGATTAAAAAGGGATTTAAGGATCTATCTGATTTTAAGAACTGGTATGGTCTCCTTGCTTTTCCTTTTCTTATGGTTACAGTTATACTCTCCGCACTCTATCAACCTGAAGCTCTGTAGAAACTCTACTGAACTTTGGTTTGTTAGAACATGCAACTGCAGAGTACTTCCCTACACATGAGTACTTTCCCACAAAAGCTTTACTCTCCTACCAACTACTTCACTGAATTTGATGGAACTACTTATGACTAGCAAAGATGCCAAGGTCACCAGAGCTGATCTCTCAAATTCTGATCTCTTCTATGTCTCATGACCTTTCCAATTTTGATAATGGCTTCTTTTCGTCACCATGTAGAAATGAGAACACACAATAAAGTAAAATGTCTTGCAAGACTAAAAGTAACATTTGAATATAAGTGATAACAACATTAATCTGGAGTAACTGCATGACTTCCTTGAAGATCTTCCACACAGCTGAGATAACAGTACAAGCATAAGTACCGCTGGGGTAGCAGAAGTACATGGACCTTTAATATCATTCTTCTGTGCAGACTTCAGAAAATAAAAGAAGATTTATCAGTAAACATCTAAGGAACAATGATTTATATTCTAGAGACTCTAGCTGCTTTGTATGCAGTATATGTGGGACATGGCTGATAGTGCTTACACACTGTCTAAATAAAATGCACACGGATTCCTCAAGCCTCAGCAATGTCCTTTGCAGCAGTCAAAGTGAATGCTTAGAAGCATTTCAGAGGACTCTAATCACTGCATTTATGTGGGGTATGAAGTTTTAAAGATCCTGTAGGGTTTAGATGAAACCTCTGTTGCTGTCTGCAGGTTAAACTCTTCACTAAAAAACATACAAAAGGCATATACAAGAACCCTCTACCTTTGCAGAATGAAAACACCCAGCTAAAATCCACAGTTAAGTTTTGTTTTCAAACCCAAATGTGCAGACAATATGGTATAACCACATAATTAAATGTTTTCTTACTGTGACCATGAAAGTTTATATTGGTGTAAGCACAATATTACCTCTTTACAGTATGCTGTAACAGAAGTTGAAATATTGCTTTGGTACGATATTTATTACAAAATACGCAATTAAAAAAAGGGAATATGAAGGATTTAACTAGCTCTTTTGGTTTACATGGCAAATATTTTATTTCTTCACAAAAAACAGTAAGTAGGAACCTTGCTTTAAAATTTTCAGCCCACCAGGATCCATAACAGCTTGTTATTACAAATGTGACTGTATAACTTTATTGTCATCTTCCATCTGCTATTTCCCCCAAGACTGGTAAAAGTATCTTAAGTTTTTGTTAGGTTTTGACTTACATGCTACAAAGGTTGACATTTTTACAAATAACATTATGCACTTTTATTATCACATTTTAAAAATACTGGTACATAAGAGACTAAGATGCTCTTATTTTTGAGTAAATAACCCCATTTTCCTTCCTAAAAATTGCCATTTTAATTGTTCATTCAGGAGATGAGAAATATCTATATTGATACACCTCTCATGCTTTTCTATGAAGGAGAGAGTTACAGAAAATTAGTCAAGGCCAAGTGAAATATTCTAGCCAGATTAACCTTACAGTTAAATACGTTCAGCCACATCTAAACAGTAAAACCAAAATAACTCTTAATTGATATTTGGTGACTATAATTTTTAGGCAGGAAATCTTTCAAACGTTCAGATTTCCATTTCCAAATAATCATCCTTTGACAAGAAATGTTTGCTCTAAAAATGCATGATGTAGCCAGCAAGGATACAAAATTCATAAACATAAAGAATGGACATATCATAATAAAATCAAGGCCACAGGACACATTGCTGGGAAATCACATTCCTGATGATGTCATGACCATTAATTTCATGCAGGCACATCTCACATCTAGCTATCTATCCACTGAAAACGATCCAGTTTACTGGGACAGAATTACCAAGTATAAAGATTTCTTCATTGTGCTACAGTAATTTTAAAATCATAGTTATATCTGTTACATTTAGGCAAAATCATCCTATTTTGGAACATTTGCATAAATATATAATTTTCCATCCGGGATTTTTTATATTTGTTACACTTGAATGAATGTGCAAGACATATGCCAATCATTGCATTCCTACTCCAGCTACAGGAGGCATCATGCAGGTCTTGTCCTGCTGGGGGACTTCAACCGCCCTGACATTTGCTGGAAAAACAATACAGCAAGCAGTAGGCAATCCAGAAGGCTCCTGGAGTGTCTCGATGAGAACTTCCTAACACAAGAAATAGACACCCCTACCCAGGGGAGGGCAATACTAGATCTACTGGTCACCAATGCAGATGAGCTCATCAGGGATCTCAAGACTGGAGCTTCCATGGGCTGCAGTGATCATGCACTGGTGGAATTCACAGTCCTGAGGGTCACTAATCAGCCAAGAAGCAAAGTCAGGACCCTGGATTTCAAAAAAGCAAAATTCCAGCTCTTTAAAGAGTTACTCATCAGCATACCCTGGGAAATGGTCCTCAAGGATAAGAAAGCAGAACAGAGCTGGCAGATCTTTAAGGACACTTTCCATAGAGCACA
>VWZO01013278.1:51110-68499 GCA_013396975.1 Bucco capensis
GGGTGGTGGATGGTGATGGTGGGTGGAGGAATGGATGAGAGATGAAGGGATGGTCTGGCTGCCGCAAGATGGAGAAGAGCACGTTTTGTCCCTCTCGCCATCTCTTCCCTCTCCCCAGCAGCACCTGGGGCTCCCGGCAGTCCCTGCCACGGAAGTTCCTCCCTCCCAGTGTGCTGTGCACACCATGGCTGCCTCATAGCCACGGTGCTGGTTCTTCTACCATTGCTTACAGCTGCTCCTGGGTGCAAGTTGTCACTGTTCGCTGCTCCAGGGGTGGAGAATTGTAGGTGCGGGATGCCACAGGCTGTTGCTGCTCCAGGGTTTGCCACTGCTCGCTGCTCTGGGGTCTGCTGCTGCCCGGAAGCTGGTGGGGTGTGTGCCATTTCCGGCACTGGTCTTCCCCTGCCTCCGTGCTCGCCAGGGTCTGCCCCCGCGGCTCCGCGCAGCTCCAATCCTACCTGCACAGCTCGGCCGGTGAGAAGGGCTACCTCCACTGAGAGTTTAAAAACAAACACATTAACGGTCAGGGGGGAAAGGGAGGAAAGACGGATACCTCCAGCCATTTACATACCCTATAACAGCCTTGAAAAACTGTAGGTATGAGTAAAAGATCTCCTTTCCATCAAGACTGGATTTGTGAAAAACTGTTTCCTTGACCCTTCTGGAATTGGTAAAGACACCAAAGAAAGCAATCCGTGCAGGAGATTGCATGCCCCTTCTCTAAAGAAAGCTATGAAGAGGCTGGTCATCCATGGATAGGTTCAGTAATCTGAGAGGAATGTGATTAAATGCTTATGCAATTTTTTTGGCATGGTATAACTAACAGAAAATTTAAGACTAGTTTTCCAATATCCTTCTGACTGTAACAGTTGGGTTTGTGATAACAAATACAATCTTCTCCCCTAAATTATCTAGTCTATGGATTTAACCAGTGTTTTTATCATTCCATCTCTGTGACCTACTTGCCAAATATCAGCAAACCAGCCATGATATGTCTTTTCTGTATCACTGAAGGCCCATATACAATTAAAAATATATTCTGTTGTCATATATTTTCTGTCTTCATAGTCGCATCAAGATTTTTATGTCTATCTAAGTATATTTTGTGGTTAATGTATTTAGCAGAAATTAAGAGAAAATCAGTTTCTCTGTGTTTGTGAGCAAATGCCATCAGATGGGAAGAGAAAAGGAATGGTAGAAAGTACATAATGTTCTGTTCTTATGTTTTTTAAATTAGTTTGGTGAAGGAAGAAAGAACAGCAATTTCTTCACAGATTAATTTCTGGTCAATGAAAGTGGAATTGCTGTCAGTGCTTCCATACAAGGCCAACATCATTTTAAGTGCTATGACATATGTTTTAATGCTGTTCATAAAAAGAAAATAACATTTCAGTTGACTACAGCACTCAACAAACATTGAGTGAAAATCACAGGTCTGTGGTTTGGTGTTGAGGTTTTTTGGTGTTGTATTTATTTATTTATTTATCCACCCTCCGTGAATTCATCCCAATTTATAGAGTAAGAGCTTCAGGTTACAGTTACCTTCACAGCTGACTCTTCTACTTAGCAGTCAGGTATACAAAACTAAGTTTCAAAATGTAGTCATCACACTTGCTATCATCCTTTCTTGCAAAACCAATACATTGCTCCTTGTCAAGGATAATAAAAGTAGCCCAGTCCCTGACCTGCTTTTAGTGGCTCAGTCTCCTGCAGGCATTGTCCAGAAAAACAAACAAAAAATAAACAAAAAGAAAGTTAAGTCCACAATGAAGCTGATAATACAAGCAGTCTGGCTTTGAACAACTGCCTAGTGGTCACAGAACACATCCAATATGTTTGGCATGTGGATTTTACTCCTCCTCAGTGACAGTAAACTAAACTTGCATTCTGAGCTCCCAGCAGAATATTCTACCAGAATGAGTATCATGTGGGTTATCCCTAGTCATCCTTTATGGCCATGAATTTATGGAAAATATCCTCTCCAGAAGGGGAAATGCAGCTCATTTGTGGAACTCCTTTCTTACAACTCTTTACTGAGCACCTATTAAAGTCACTCCAATAATGCTTAGTGTTTGAGCGGAACCTGAAAATTAAAAACTTCCTGCAAAAGAGACTGACAGTGATGCATCTCAGAATCAAGCGTAAGGACACTTTCACAGGAATTCCTTGGGAGTTATTAATCAGAGGAGGAACTTAACAGACTAAAGCAGAAGAAGAAACTGAGTAGAGGTCTTCCACCTCATGGAGAAGCATTCCAAACATTGAGCTGCTGTGTTAAAGAACACCTTACTACTTCATCCTCTAATGATTCTGTTTTCTGTATCTGGAAACAAGAGCCACATATAGCACATTCAACTCAAATTTGTAAATACTTTCAGAATGCCTGAAATAGCCTTTTTAATAACTTTAACTGTAGGATCACAGACCTACAGATTCATTGAGCTAGGAAGAAACCTCTGGAAATTATCTAGTTCAGCTCAAAGGAAGGTCAGCTAGAGCAAGTCATCAAGATTGTGTCCTGTCAGGTTTTGAGTCACCTGCCTGGACAACACGTTTCAGTGTTTCACCACTCTCACAGCAAAAAAAGGTTTTTTCTATATTTAAGTGGAGTTTCCTATATTACAATTTGTGCTCATTGCTTCTTGTCCTTTCACTGAATACCACTGAAAAGGGCCTGCCTCCCTCTTCTTTACACTCTTCCATTTGGTTTTTATATATCCCATCAGACTGATGAGATTCCCCTTCTCCCCCAACCTTCTCTTATCCAGGCTGAACAATCCCTAATCTGGTCCTCTTCCTCCAAGGGGAAGCCTTGCTTCAGATTTCCCAACTGATATTAAGGGCCTGGGATGTTAAGGTCCCTCTTACCAGTAGAGATTGATAAATTCAGTAGCCCTCCTCAGACTCAGCATCTAAGTTTCATATGTCCCCAGACAAATTTTCTAGAGTGCTAAGAACTGGCAGATCCAGACGTTTTAAACTAAACTACACTAAACTAAACTAAACTAAACTAAACTAAACTAAACTAAACTAAACTAAACTACAGTTTAGTTTAAACTAAACTGGCATCCAAAATTCAGTAATCTTTCCCCAAAATATCAGTATTCCTGCCTATTGTTTTCAGTTAAACAACATCTCATATGCTTCCAGGACCCTTGTACTTTTTACTCCATCCTGAAGCGCTGAACAGTTGTGCTGATGAACATCAACCATCAGAGAACATCGTTACACATATCCTTGCTTTACTTTTCAGGTAACAGACATTGCATATCAAAAAGGTGCACTTTGCACCTGTGCATCTGTAATTAACAATAAACTACAGAATTTTATACAACAACAAGTAATAAAAAAAGCAGACAAGATTAACATATTTATTCTAAGATCATGTCTTGAAGGCTTGGTCCACCTGTTCATCTCATATCAGCAGGCTACATTCACAAAAGACTACAGGTTGGGGGTGATCGCTGTATTGTGTACATCTCCTCTTACTTGGATTTTAACTGAGGATTAGATAACTACAGAGAAAATCTAGACTGTATTCCTAAATGAGATTATCATGGTTTGGTGGGATGTACAGTAAATTTTTAAGTACTGTAGTAGCTTTAGGTGGCCCAGGACACTAAGAAATGTAGCCATCCAAATAGCAGGATTTTTTTTTTCTGATGTATTGTCTCTGGACTGCTGGGAAATAGTTCTCTGAAATGAAAATAGAAGTGAACAAGAAAAAGGAAAATAGTATGTTTCTATATGGTGGTCATTTAATTATGTAATAATTTCTAGCAGCAAAATATTAAGAAAACCAGAAATAACAGTGAATGAATCTTATTAAATGTAGGAACTTCCCTTTTCTTATCTTATTTTGGTAATAATTTCTTACTATAACTTCTCGGTATACGCTGCATTGAGGGAATACTTATTTTTGATTAAACATGTATTTTGGAATTTGAGTCCAACCTGATCTTAATTAAAGGTTGATATTTCCATTTTTCATAAAACATTTTTGTAATTAGATCTATGGTAGAAATAATTACTTTTTCTTTTCACTTACATGTATGAAACTATATAATTATTTCTAAATATAAAAACTATGTGAAGTAATGCTTCTTGAAAGGTTAAGGACTTTATTCCAAAAGTAATTCTGAATATGCATAATTCCTAGAGTACCGTAATACTGATACTTATTTCTCAAACTTCATCTAAAGGGGAGAGTAATTATTTCTCTTAGAGTAACAAAAGATTGAATGATCAAAAATTTGTCTTACAGAAATGGTTGTAGCTATTGTTAAGGGTTTTTAGTAATGGTCACCACCTCCAGTAGCCCTTGCCTAGGACTTCATCCTGCATGACTGCTGGAGCCCAGCCTGATCCCCCAGAGACCTGGGGTCTCTGCCCACGTTGAGGGATGTAGCTGTCCCTTTCTCTTCTGTAGGTTCATCAAGTGGGGAAGCTAAGCAGGGGTGTCAGAAGCACAGGACACACACACAGGACATGGACATGGCCTGCTGTGCAGAGAAGGCACTGCCTTCAACAGTACCTGCATATAGGACTCACATCAGAGACAAGCACAGAGACCCATCCTCCCACTGCTAAGCATCTCATAGCAGTCACTTGTGCCAGCATAGAACATTCTAGGTTCAATGGACCCCTAACTGTTCTTCCTCTCTAGTCATACTTTCTTGTTAATGTAGGGGAAAAGCCTGCTACATAATCCAGATTAAACAAAGTGAAGAGTTTTCTATGAAATTATCTGCTAGACAAATTTCTATTTTTACCTCCTGCATATGTCAGTTATACTGATCTTCCAATCCTTTATTCTCTAAAATAACAGAGTATTTTTAAAACTAAAGGATAGTGTACTCAATATGAGAAATGGCAGCTTTTCCATTCTTTAGGAAAGAACATTATTGTCCTGGAGTGATTAAAATTTAACAGTGTACGTCATGTTCCCTTTTGAACTTTTGAATTTGGATATGGACACTGTTTCTTTAAAAGAAGAGAGACTCAGTAGCTGAACTCTTTCCCCCCCCCCCGAAAGAATTTGCCGGGAGGAACCGAGGAGCTGATAAGNTACCATTTAAATTTAGATAAAGCTATTCTTAGAAATTCACTGTCTGCGTGCCTTGTTTTTTTGTTTTTGTTTATTGCTGTTCCCGTTTTGGGAAGAGGGGGTATTGTAGCAAAATCCTCTCAAAAGATTGTTCTTTTGACCTTAGCTTCTGGTCAAACCAGGACAATTATTTACAAACATTCTCTCATGTTGTGAATCACTGTTTAATGTGTGGACTATTTTTTCATTCAGGCACAGTCTGAAAATCACTTGGGGTCTCCTGTGGCCCCTGGTGTGATAACTGTGCTGACAGCAGAGGGAGCATTAAACTCATTGCCCACGGTAAAGTGTGGGGAGTGATACCCATGTTCCTATAATCCTTGTATGGGTAGGATGTGTTCATTAGCCTTCTGGTGAAGCTTAGCCATACGTTCTTCCTGGTTTTGTAACTCAGGTTAATTTGAACCTTTTAGCCATTAAATGTAATTCATTTTGCTGGTCTAGAATAACTCTTTTGATTAGATATATATTCCTCTTTTTTATACTAAATAAGATAACTGCTGAAATCAATTTGTTTTAGAAGTATTACTAAGTCACACGAACACAGTCATGCCACAATGACATTACTCAGTCAGCCACAAAGCATGCATTTTCTCTTTCAGGTTATTATTGGCCAAGTGGCAATTGTTGAATTAAAACCAGTGCTTTGTTTAATAACTGTGGTCACGAAATACCTAAACCAAACAAAAGACAGTATAATTTCACAAAATAAGTCATCAAATTCTGGAAATCCTTCTTGGAGAAGGCAATGCATGTTGAAAATATATGTAGGATTAAACAACAAAATTAAGGAACTAAAACCAATGTGCTATTGAACACAAGTACAAGTACAAGTACAAGTACAAGTACAAGTACAAGTATTGAACTCAAGAATTGCTGGAAGGTTGTTTGTAGGAAGTGTCATTATCTTCTTGTTGTATTCTTGTGCTCTTCCTGGTCATTTGCTGACAGCAACTGAGGAAGTACACCACAACTAAAGGATCTTTAGCTTGACTCAGCCTTGTCATATTTCTTCCACTGCACCATATAAATAATGGCATTTAGCCACATGTATTTAGTGTAATGATATGTATTGTAAACACTGTCCAAAACAAGGATGCTGACTAATGGTAGCCATATATGCAACTGTACTCATGTGAGAACCGACATAAAACAATGTTTGTTGGTATCTATGTCCAAGTTGTACAAGAAAGCCTGTAGTATGTTGTACATATGTCTAGTCATATACAGCTAGAGCAGAACCTCCTTCCTGGAGACCAGGCTGTGTGCCTCTTGCTGTGGTAATGTGCTGTAACATGTATAGCGTCATTTATGGACATTTTTGTCTTCCCACTTTATTAGAGGCAACCCAGTAGTATGTTAGCTACAAGGATCTGGGACTTCACAAAATGCATGAGCTTCTGTCAAATAAGTTAGATGATCCATCAGTGTTAGATATATCTGAGGAGGGACCAGCTGTAATCTAGTGAGGTCAGAATGTAATCCTAAAGCAATTTGATGCTGATAAGATTTGCTTTCCTTCACATAATTCATTCTGCTGGCTTTCTTGGGATGTCTGGATATAAAAGAAAACAGAATTTGAATCTTGCTTTCACTTTGTGAGTCACATTCCACATGTATGGTCTTTAAGATATTATACCAAAAAAACAAGCACAATGTCCAAGGTCCACAAACCAGAGAGCTACTTCAAATGACAGAAACAGATTTTACCCTAAGGAGTGCTGATGTATTGCTAGCATAGACAAGAACTAACAAGCTACAGATGAATAAAATGGAAGGGTTTGCATAAAAAAAAAATTCAAATATGAAAAAGGCCAGGAAAATGGAAAAAAAGAGAATGATAACCTTTTTTCTGATGTCACTGAACCTACACTTACCCACTCTGCCAATTTAAAAGATTCAAAAAGATTCAAATAGCATGATACATGTCAAAAAACATTGACTAGTTTGCAGTAATGGTCAGGTATTTACTCAATTTAAATAATAGACCATTCTTCTGAAAACATCAAAGGAGGAAGATATATATGTAGCTGATAATGCTTTGTCTTTTTTTTATTATTATTATTATTATTCACATTTTGGGGATAATTCCCTGCCAGCTACCTCTTGATGTCATCTTTAATGCACTGTGCTAATGACACACTTTGGGGAAGTACACTCCAGAACAAACATTGCAGTTGACACAGAACAGATTATTTTTACTCCAATGCTTCTTCTAAACAGCAGGTGTTTCTTGATACGAACATTTGCATGATTAAGCACTAAGCATTGCCTCTACTGATAAACCAGTCAGGAAACTAAAGAATAAAAATAATCACAGCTTTGCAGGCATATTAGACATATTTCTAATATTTTTCCAACTGTCCATTTTTTTCTTCCATTTTTATTTTTTTCTAAGAAAGAGTTTTTCATTGCAGGTAGTACCTTACCTTCAGGGAACTGGCAGACTATAGATACTTCCAAATGCATTATCAGCCATGTGTTTAAATTTGTGCAAAGCATTCGAAGTATTGACTATTTTGTCCACTAGCTTATAGTAAATTTATTTCATGTTTCGGGAGTGGTACATGTTAACTAAAGCCAAGAAAAAGAATGATGAACATCTCTTAGATGTGGATACCCACTTCTGTTCTCTTATGGGTTTTTTTGAGTATCTCTACACTTATTTTTGCTCAGCTGTCATTTCTTCTCTAGCAATTAAATTTGTTGACAGAAATACTTGCTAAATAAAACCAGACAAATTACTGAGGAGAACAGATTGCAGATTCTTATCTCAACTTTGAAAGTAACAGGAAAAAAATCAGGAATGTGCAATCAAGAATATGCAATACCTTATAGTCTATCAAACAATTTCTAGCACCTCTGTATCAGTAAAATGAAGTTGAGGAACAAGTTAACTGCTGGGAGAATGCTTGTAATTATTTCACATTTTGCATTGTTTTACACTATAAAGAATTACTACATAAGTCGATTTATTAATGATGAGACTTAAATTTACCTTGTATAGTATTTTGTGTGCTAATTAAAATTGTCTGAAGTATAAGTATGTATAAGTATAAGTATGGGTCCACCCATGCTCCTCATCAGTGCCTTTTCCAAGCGCGCTGATAAAAAGAGGATAGCGGATAGCACCCTCGAGCCTGCGCAATGGATTTTTTTTAGGTGAGACACAGCATGCGCAGAGCTGGACCCACCCTTTAGTCCTAAGGTTCATCTGCCAGGGCCTAGCAAGCTTGGACGCTGGCAGTGAAGTCCCTAGGACGTAGGTTTTATTAGAGTGTCCTTCTTTAAAGATGGAAGGCCTTCCAGGGCTAAACGAGCTCCATCTGCCTGGGTTTGGAATCAGAGTTTTCCTTCTCCTAGGATGACTGCCAGAAGGCTAATGAGCTCATCCTACCCATACAAGGATTATAGGAACATGGGTTTCACTCCCCACACTTTCCCATGGGCAATGAGTTTAATGCTTCCTCTGCTGTCGGCACAGTTATTGCACCAGGGGCCACAGGAGACCCCAAGTGATTTTCAGACTGTGCCTAACAACGAAAAGGTGCTACATCCCTAAATGTGTGATACACTTTCCAGAAATCTGTTCAGACAAAAATTTATTCTAAAAATATTTTTTATTTGACTACTGCAATTTTTACTGTTTTGCTAATCTTTCATGACTTGCCTGTTTTGTTTTATTAATTACTTTTATTTATAAATTTTCTCTTACAATAAAAGTACATACAGATTTTGATAGAGAAAATTACAAGTTTCCAAAAATAATATACATTCTGGTACAACTGAAATTTCCTCAGCATTCAAGTTCAGTATTGTTGCTGTCCTGGTTTGACCAGAAGCTAAGGTCAAAAGAACAATCTTTTGAGGAAAGGTCTCCAAGACCCCCCTCTCCCCAATAAGATGGGGACAACAGTAAACAAAAACAAAAGAAACTAGGCACGCAGACAGTGAATTTCTAAGAATAGCTTTATCTAAATTTAAATGGTACAACAATATANCTTAAATGGGAATAATTCCATCATTCTTTTTTTTTTTCAGAAAATGCCTATGAATGAATGTCCAGCAAAACAACATTCACAGAGCAAATCTAAAACCTATACTCAAAAACTAGTAACTAGGAGAGCTTTAGAGTAATAATTTTGCATATAACAACATAAACCACTCCAGCTTATAGAACAGCAAAAAAAGCTGTGCTTCTTTGGACATGGGAAATGGCAATATTTGAAAAAGGGAAATGCTCATCTTGCACTACAGACTGAAAGAAAAAGTATTACAAGTCACAACATAATATAGCACAGTACTAGAGCAATACAGTATAGTAAAATACAAGGTATTGTCAACACTGCACTGTAATGTTGCTTGCAATGGTATTAATAGCAAAAGGAGGCATTTGGCTGCTAGGTAAAGTGTATTCCCTCTTAACAGTATTCCTGATGTAGTGGAAAAATACCTGACTAACCTATCTCTAGTAAATTGAGGGAATTTTCTTTTGTAATAAAATACTAGTTTCCTAGGAGATGGGTTGATTCACAAGAGACAGTATGGATCCTCTTCTCTGGACTATTGCTTGTGCTCCGTTGTGCTCCCAACCTATATTAGTGAGCTCTGTTGATGGATCTGGGAGCAGGAAATCTGTTTCTATGTAAATATCTTGAATACTGAAAAGTAATTTAGGGCAATTTCCAGGTTACTTATGCTAGACTCTGGAGCAGGAAATCTGTTTCTATGTAAATATCTTGAATACTGAAAAGTAATTTAGGGCAGTTTCCAGGTTACTTATGCTAGACTCTCATATTTTCTATAGAAGGAGAGTTGAATAATACCTAAGTACAGACTTTAAGAATGCATGTGTTACTACAAGTCTGTGAGGTTATCTTGCCTGCATATACTACACAGGTACAATTTGGGCGGGGATCAGTCTGAATATTTGAGTTGGAATCTCTGTGTTCTGAGGTGTACATTTATGCAGCTTTTTCACTGGTACTTCAACGGAACATGAAAACTGTTTTCTTAATTATCCACAGATAAGGGATACAATGTTATATTCAAGAAGGAACATACATTTCTATATTTGTTTTCATTTAAACTTTTTTTTTTATTTGCAACTGATAATGTAGTTTGGAAAACATTCTGTTTAACTGTAATTATCTGCTATTTTGTGACAACAGTAGACATAGTTTATCTGGGGACAATTTATGTACCTACAGTAAGCTGATTTGCAGAGAAAATAATTTTAGCTGGTTTTAAGGTGCAGCTTATTACATTTATTGAACAAGTTTCATAGTGTGCTAACCTATGATCAGTAAGATACCAGGTAGTTTAATTTTCCTTGGGAAACTTCAGAAATCTCACATAATTTCGAAAATAACAAAGTTAAGCCAAATGTTTTGTTATAATTAACAGTGACAAGCCTGGATATTCTTGTTACCTGTATAAATGACAGATTCTAAAAGACAACTACATTTTTACCTAAATGAGTTCTACAGTCTATTTTTACCTTGTTAAAAACAAAGCTGTTTGATCTCCTCTGTATTTCCCACTACTAACTTCATTCAGTGATTCTCTCTTGTGCCATGTGTTAGAACAGAAATTGCCTGCTTGCCTCTAGTGGTTCATTTTTCAGTATACTTTTATTGATATCCTTTCTGATTTGTTTCCTGTGGTAGAATGTCCCCATTTTTCAACTTCTTTTTAGAAAGATTTTCATTGTCTTTATCATTCTTACCATCCTTTCACAAAGTTCTCCAAATCCTCCTGTGTTCTCTGAATGATGGATTGACTAGTACATTCCACAGTATTACTGATAACACCACTGATCTATTTAATGATACTATATTTTTGTATAATTTTCTACACTATCTTTTCTCCCTGCACATACATATACATTACAGAGTTTCCATGAACTTTAACAACAATGGAAGTAACAAGCTGGGGTGCACTTTTAAACAGCTTTCTATTCAGTGTATGTAGGTTCTCCATCTTGAAGTCCAGCTAATTCATATTATCTGGCAAGGAGAATGGAAAATGAAGAAGCAATTTCTAAGTCTGTTCTGGTTTGATTTAGAATAGGACTAAACCTGTTCAATGATTTTACTTTTCAGCTAAGGCTCTCCTAAGTAAATCCACTTTCTGAAATTAACAGCATGTTTTCACAAACAGTGCCTCTTTGTAGCAATAAGACCTAATGTTTAGAGTTAGTACCAGGGATTGGTGTGCAGATGAAAGTCATTGCTAAATCTTGTGTACTACAATGGGGGATACAGAATAAAACGCTGCACCTGTGAGGAAGAGTGGAGAGTTCAGGTGGCCCTAAAGTGACCACCTAGGTATTCCATTCCAAATACAACATACTCAGTCATAGAATCAGAGAACAGTTACAGCTGGAAGAGACCTTGAAGATCATCAGTCCAGCCTTTGTCCTGGCTCTATCATCCCGCTAAATGATGCTCCCCAACGCAACATCCACCTGTCTCTTAAACACCTCCAGGGACGGTGACTCAACCACCTCCCTGGGCAGCCTGTTCCAATGGCTGACAACCCTTTCAGGAAAGAAATTCTTCCTAATATCTAAGCTGAACCTCCCCTGGCACGATTTCCATCCATTTCCCCTCGTCCTATCCCTCCCCACTAGGGAGAACAGACCAATCCCTGCCTCTCTACGACCTCCTTTCAGGTAGTTATAGAGAGCGATGAGGTCTCCCCTCAATCTCCTCTTTTCCGGGGTGATCAGGCCCAGATCCCTCAGTCTTTCCTCATAAGGCTTATGTTCTAAGTCCTTTACCAGCTTTGTAGCTTGCCTCTGTACCCTCTCCAGCATCTCAATGTCCCTCTTGTAGTGAGGGGCCCAAAACTGGATGCAGTACTTGAGGTGAGGCCTCACCAAAGCTGAGTAAAGGGGCATGGTCACCTCCCTGCTCCTGCTGACAACACTGTTCCTGATACAGGCCAGGATGCCATTGGCCTTCTTGGCCACCTGGCCACACTGCTGGCTCATGTTCAGTACATCTTTCTTCTCTTGCTCTTCTTCAGTGTCTAGCATCTGAGAAGGACTCTGTCTGTTCTGTCTTGGATGACGATCCGTGAGTTCCTGAATCCAGTTCAAGGATGCATTCCCTGAGTCTGGTTCCCATCTGCTCTTGAGTTCTTCTGCCACAACATCAGTAGTCACAGTGATGTAGTTTCCATCAGGGAGGGCTGGATTCAATATCCGTTTTGTATATATTTCATTGTATTGTTATAATTTTCATTAAAGTAGTTTTAGTTTTCTTTTCCAATCCACAAGTCTCTCTCTCTTATTCTTTTTCTGTTCCCTGTGGGAAGAAAAGGAGGGTAATAGAGAGCATCTGTCACTTCTTTAGTGGCCAGCCCAGCCCTAACCCTTGACAAAGTCCTGTAACAGAATACATATATCTTTACATGGGTTATAAACCAGCTCTATTTAGGTATTTGTAGAAGTGAATAGATATTCTGAAGCCAGAATCATTTGTGGCTATTTTTATACAAAATGAATTACTAAGCAAATTTACACAGGAGTTACAAGAAAACAGGTAAAGGAAGGGACAGATTTTCCTAAATCTGACATTTAGTTTGGACTTAGTGGACTTAGTCTGGACTTCACTCAGTGCACAAGCGCCAAGATTTACACAACATAGACATTTAGATGTTCACTTTCTTCACCTCCTTCACTTATAGAATCTTAATTTTATATTTTTACTGACCTTCATAGTAAGGAAATTCTGTGAATTCAATTTACAGATGAGGAACTAGAAGCTGGGGTTAAGAGATTACAGAGTTTTCTATAGGTGGTTGCAAACAACATACATGATGTGTATAAACATACAGAATCCTCATTAAGTTCATTATATATAATCCTGCTTGCAGTGACAATGCTAAGAGCTTGGCTGTGCTTCACAAGAAATGGCTTTTACACTAGAGCTATGAAATCCAGAAGAAAAAGCCACTGGAGAAATGATGGGGAACATCTGAAGAGGCTTAGGTATTTAGAGAGGCAGGAAACTTGAAAGTGAGTAATGCGTTTTCAAATAATACCTTGCCGAGCTCTTCTCAGGCTTTACCATGAGATCTTCAGATCTTTAACTGAAAATCTTAGAAGGAAGAATTAACAGTATCATAGAATAAAAATCTGTTTTATAGCCTGAGATCCTGGATTATTTATCTTCACAAATCACTGGAAGACTTGCACAGACTCAGACATATCCCCAAAAGTGTTACTGGAAGAGTCCTGCAGGTCTGCTGCAGTCTCCAGCTTCATGCTTATCATTCAATGCATGTTACACTTTCAACTTAACAAAAAAAATAAGCATTTGTCCTTTTCAGTGCTAGTGCTCCACAGTGAAACAGTAGTGTGAAAGATTATAATAATTTGTTTACACATATGATTCTGTGGACCAAATCAAGATTCATGTCTGTAATGGCACATGCCTGAGCCTGTTCAGGATCCTGCAAACCTCAATGGGGTGCTCCACAATGGATAAGTAAGTTTCACATGCCTAGTCACAGATCTGATCCTTCCACAATTGCCTTTACTGGTAGCAGAGATGGTCCTTAAATAACTTCTTCCTCCTCCCCTCCATAGACAATAGGCTCACCCTGCAAAATATACAGAACTCTTTATTTTAAATCATAGATTAAAAAAAATCTTAAAAGTAGACAGAAATATAACTATCTGAGGCTCAAAAGCTGTCAAGTGCTAAAAGGGAAGAGAAAAATCTGTCCTTAGTCATCAGGACTAGTCTCCTCAGACATCAGAACTGAAGTTAGATTTGACTCATAAAATGAAAGGTGACCTGAGATGCAAAAATATGAGTTTAATTCAGTAAGAAACTCATCTGATATTCCGGCTAGGCTAATTTCTGCAGTACAAGTTTGATCTGCATCTAGGCTTTTCAACATTTTCTTTCCTTTTTGGCATTTTTTCTTCAAATTTTATTTTCTTTTCTTGTTTTTGCAAGTTAAATTATTGGTTTATGGTGTTTAACAGAGTAAATATCTGAGCCAGCCACCATCTAATAAGTCACTGGATAACGAAGAGAACTGACAATATTCTTTAATGCACAGCCAAGCAAAGTAAGACTTACTGAAATATGCAACTGACAGTAAGAGGTGAACACAGAATTCAATTTTCAATACTTGGGGAGCTGGAGTAGACCACTAACTTTAGTGATTCTGTAGCAGAGACAACTTCTCTTGTTTATTTATTTGTTTTTCGCCCAGCATCATAGAGCCTGAACAATCAAGCTCTTTACTAATTTAATGTTCAGTTTCAGACTTCTCACTAACAATCTCCTTAGTAAACATACATTTTATAGGTGCAGTAGCAAACTGTGCAGTTTCTGCTGGCACAACAGTGCACTTAAACCACACAGACTGAAAGATCAGAGATCTAAGAGGGGTCAGATCAAAATGTGTAAGAAATTCTGTGTTTTCTTCAGAAATTGTATACCACTCTATCTTCACTTTCTGATAGAGAAAGCACGTTTTTCTATCACTAGGACAGCTATGGAAATTACTGCAAAGTTCTGCATGTTACAATGCAAAGTAGTGTAAAACCATTTAAAATCTCTTGTTAGCTTTTCATTAAATGATTGAGAAAAATACTTATGCATCAATTCACTAAAAACAGGAGCAAAATAAGATCTTCCTTTTTACCTAAAAGAAATATTTTATTAAGCTAGAAAAAATATTAAGTAGTTATGGAATTAACTACCTAGGCATCAGTAAAGTTTTTAAACATCACATGAAATTTTAAGTGCATAAACAGAGTATGAAATCACATCTTCAGAAATACAATAGCAAAGAGTCAACAAAGATAGATACAAATCATTTTTATGCTTTGTGAGCTGTTCTCATGACAAAATAATTCTGTCTTGTTTTCTGATGACAATTTAAAAATGGAAATCTCAACATACTCTCAGTACTACACAAAAGGGTAGAAAGACTGTCACTATGTGATTGAGAAGTGGTATAAGGAACAGTAGTCAGTTAATTAGGAATGGGGGAAACATTAGGAAAGAATTGAAATGACAAGAGGGAGCCAATCCATCCACAGAAAATTAAATTTATTGATGAAACTTAAAATAAAAATAGCTATGGGGAAGTACTTGAACTTACTATCTGAAAGTGCACCATTTGAGATGATTCATGTGGTAGTGAAGTTATGGAATTCTGTACTCAAGTGAAGCATAGTGTATGGGGTAAATTAAACATAATCAAACAAGTGACAGCAAAAAAGACTAAATAAATAGGGTCTCATTTAAACAAGTCACCAAACCCCCCCACCAAAACAGATTCAGAAGTTTGCTAAGATCAGACAATGTTCACAGTATGTACAATACTAAATTATTAGCCAAATAAGTGACCTCCAGATGAAAAGAATCCAGAAGATATGAAAGATGTCAAATAAAAAGCCAGACATTTATATGGCCTACAGAAGTTTATGAAACACTAGGCTGGCAAGTCCATTTTGTATACTTTGCAATTTGATGTAATAGATGTAGCAAACATGCAGACACACAATAGAAAAGAACCATCATGTTTTTTTAAGAAAGAAGGTACAAATCACTTACCTACTACATTTCCCTGAATTTTATGAAGTATACTTGTGTTTTCAAAACATTTTATACCTTCAGGGCCTTTGAAATACAGCTTATGAAACTGAATTATCATCTTGTAGTTTCTCTTGTGGCTAAAAGCAGGTTCAAGTGGAAAAGCAGAACAGTAGAAATAAACAATTATGAAAATGGAAGAAGCTTCTAGTAGAAATCTATTACTAGATACAGAGACCTTCAATTGTTAGTCACATAATCATGGATGATTTAGGAAAGGTCATGAATCTGAAAGGTAACAAAGTTTTCTGATGGTGGCAAGTTGAGTAACAAAAATAAAATTATTTTTGAAATTGAGTTCCTTTCAAGAAGGACTGGGCTGAGGAAAAGAACATCACAAGTGGTATGGAAAAAGTGGAAAGAGAAATATTATAGTTTTTACAATATATGAGCAACAAACTAAATAAAATAATCCAAAAATGTATCAAAGGAGGCACATTGCAACAAACTGTGGAAATTAGTGCTTCTAGTTACAGTGGAAGTTAGAAGTTCAGATGGATTCAGAAAACAATTAAGCAAAATGTTTGGGGAAAAGCTGTAAAGACCTATTTACTAACCAGACATAATGGTTTGCCTCAGGAAGGTTTTAGCTTGTAGATTGCTCAAAGATGGGAAGTTGTAGTGATGGAAGGTAACCTTGCAACCTTGCCTTACCCTTAAGATCACAGTATCACAGTATGTCAGGGGTTGGAAGGGACCTAGAAAATCTAGTTCAACCCCACTGCCAGAGCAGGATCACCTAGACGAGGTCACACAGGAATGCATCCAGGCAGCTCTTGAATGACTACAGAGAAGGAGAATCCACAGCTCTCCTGGGCAGCCTGTTCCAGTGCTCTGTCACCCTTACTGTAAAAAAGTTCTTCCTCATGTTAATACTAAACCTCCTGTGATCCAACTTGCTCCCATTCCCTCTTGTCCTAACGTTGGATGACATTGAGAAGAGCCTGGCCCTCTCCTCCTGACCCTCACCATTAACATATTTACTCAGTCTCCTCTTCTCCAGGTTGAAGAGACCCAGCTCTCTCAGCCTGTCCTCATAGGGCAGATGCTCCACTCCTTTCATAATCTTGGTGGCCCTGTGCTGGACTCTCCAGCAGCTCCCTATTCTTCTTGAGCTGGGGGGCCCAGAACTGGCCACAGTATTCCAGGTGGGGCCTAAACAGGGCAGAGTAGAGGGAGAGAATAACTCTCTCGAGCTGCTGGCCACACTCCTCTTAATACATCCTAGGATGCCATTGGCCCTCTTGGCTGCAAGGGCACATTGTTGTCTCATGGTCATCCTCCTATCCACCAGGACTCCTACATCTTTTTCCCCAGGGTTGTTCTCCAACAGATCAATTCCCAGTCTGTACTGATCCATGGAGTTGTTCATTCCCAGATGCAGTACTTTATATTTACCCTTGTTAAATTTCATTAAATTTATCCCTGCCCATCTCTCTAGCCTGTCCAAGTCATGCTGGATGGCAGCACAGCCTCCTGGGGTGCCAGCCACTCCTCCAAGCTTGGTATCATCCACAAACATGCTGAGGGTACACTCTACCCCTTCATCCAGATCATTGATGAATATATTGAACATTACTGGATCCAGCACTGACCCCTGGGGGATACCACTAGTCACAGACCTCCAGTTAGATTCTGCTCCACCAACCACAAC
>VWZO01013278.1:70104-82402 GCA_013396975.1 Bucco capensis
AAGTTCAAAAGTTTACCTGAGGAAGAGGAGCAAAAAGACGACCCTCAGGATGAAGTAACAGGAACTCCCACCAAGAATCTCCCCAAATTGAAGACTCCTCCCCTGCCTCCACCCAGACTCCTCCCTAACTCTGCCTGCTATGAATATTATAATGAGATGTAACAATGTTATTAATATGCATGTATAGGTGATGCAATCTCTTGTAAAATTGTATAAATTGCATGGCTCTCCACCGATTCTTGGGAACCCTTCTTGCCAGCATGAGCCGAGGGTTCCCCATTGTTGCATTAAATAAATACCTCGCTGCTTAAAGGCTAAAATTTGTCTCTGAGCAGTTCCATTGTGCCTTTTGGGGCAGAAATTCAATATCAATGTGACCTGGATGGCTGTATGCTTCAGTTGTCATTCAGTCTGGGCTCCCATGTCCACTTTGGCAACTGGTAACGCAAACCTTCTGCCAGTGGAAACCATAGTTACTTTCCTTAATCAACAACAACAACAGCAAAAACACCACCAACAAAAAATAATTAAAAATCCCACATATGCTGTGAAGGCTGGCTTTTTCAAATGCTGGCTGTGCTGGGCCAGCCAGTAGTCCTAGCTGGCTCTTGGGGGATGGGTGAAACTGCTTCCTCACCTGGAGAAGCTGCAGTGGTGACCGTGAAAGCTGAAAGCTACAGGAAAAATCTCTGCTGAAGCTAAGATCATCTCTGCATATCTGTTCCTGGCCACTGTCAGTGATGTAACACTGATTAGTGGGATATTTGTCCTCATGCAATACAACCTACTGCTCTGAGGGATTAGAGAACAGAGTAAGAAACAGTTGGATGAATCCAATAGGAAAATAAAGTACCTTTGATCTGATCTTATTTGGTTAGGTCAGTGAACCTGAATATAGAAAATAGAGGTTATAGCCATGAAACGTTTTACTATAAAAAATATGTTTTCTAGAGCACTGGATGTGGTGCTAAATTTATTTGAAAAGCCTTTATTTCCATTAAAATAACCAAATTCTGTTATTAAACAAAACCACCACCACCAAAAACCACCACCACCAAAAACCACAAAAAAAACCCCAAAGTCCCAAAACATTTGTATTTCTTCCTTCTTATTCCTCAAAATACTTAATATGAAAGCATCCATCTTTTCTCAGATGACACCAAGGATCACATGCTGTTTCCAAAATGATCAGGAGCAGATGATAGGGAAATTAATTTTAAGAAATAGTTTATTATTTTATATATAGTTTATTGTCGCGGTCGGGGTGGCCAAATACAGGTTCTGGTGAAGCAGCAAATTCAAGTCTCTTTATTAACTACAAGTGTCTTCTTATATACCTTTTCTCTAGTACATGTGTCTCTTTGCTACTGGTTACATATAACCATAAAACGGTACCATTGGTTAGTATTTGCATATTGCCAAGTCATCTCTGCTTTGCTACACCCCTGCTCTGTGGTGCATTTTACTATCTCCAAGGTCACTTCTGACTCCATAACATCCACAGTTTATTATTAGTTTATGTACTCGGCACTTGTGAGGCCTCAGCTGAAGTACTGTGTTCAGTTCTGGGCCCCTCATTATAGGAAGGACATTGAGATGCTGGAGTGTGTCCAGAGGAGAGCTACCAAGCTTGTGAGGGGGTTTAGAGGACAAGCCATATGAGGAGAGGCTGAGGGAGCTGGGCATGTTTAGTCTGGAGAAGAGGAGGCTGAGGGGGAACCCCATTGCCCTCTACAACTACCTGAAAGGAGGTTGTAGAGAGGTGGGTGTTGGCCTCTTCTCCTTAGTAAGTAATGACAGAACCAGAGGGAATGGTTTAAAGTTGAGACAGGGTGTGGTTAGATTGGATATTAGTAAGAACTTCTTTACAGAAAGAGTGTTGAGGCACTGAAAGAGCCATCCCAGGGAGGTGGTTGAGTCTCCATCCCTGGAGGCGTTTAAGAAACGTGTAGATGTGGTGCTCCAGGACATGCTCTAGTGAGGGCAGGGGTTGTGTGGTTTGTTTTTGTTTGGTTGTTTGGGGTTTTTTGTTGGGGTTTTTTGTTTGTTTGCTTGTTTGTTTTTGTTGGACTCAGTGATCTGAGAGGTCATTTCCAGCCATGAATGTTCTGTGATTCTGTGATTCTGTGATAACTGGAGTTTTGTTTTCTCTAGCTTCAGAGCTCTTGAGTGCAATGTTGCATCCAAACCACTTCATTTAACAGCTTTGATGGACTTGAACTAAATTTACCTTGGCTTCTACAAAAAAGACTTTCAGTATTCACATAAACATGAAGTTAGGAAGAGGTTTTTTTTCTTTTTTACTTATTTAAACTTGCTGATTTAAATTATCATTGGGTTTGCCTTGTCTTAGAAAAAAACGCATAAACAGACATCCCTCTTTCAGCTTCTGGACCTCTTCAGGAAAGCTCCATTGCTATTTGTTCTGTCGAGGTTGGATCTGTGCCCGGATCATTAAATGTGTTTGCTTTAGAATATTTGTAGTTTGATGGAGTAAATACTGCAGATGGAACACATTCCTTTTCCTAATCAAAGCCAAGTTTTCTCAGAACTCCTTTTAGTATTTGGCTGTCAATAAGCAAATGGCCCAAGAAAAGCATGGAGGAGCAAAGTACGAATGTACTGCTTTTTTTTTTTTTTTTTAAATAATATGAATTATACTACCTTGGAGAGTATACTTGTAACATACAGGAATGATACTAAGCAATTTTGTTGCAAGTTGCACAAAAGAATTCTCACCAAGACTCAGATTCTCATATTGCTTTCAACTCATCTGAATTCTACCGACATGAAATTACTTCTAATTTATAGTAGCATGAATGAGGCTAGAATCAGAGCTTTTCACTTCAAGTATGTTCTGCATTGGTGCGTATTAAAAGATAGCATGATCTAACCAACTGCTGATCTTTCTTATCTGATCACTGCTAGAAACAATGCAAATTCTCTTAGCGTTGTCTCATATTAATGATGCTAGTGAGCTAATGAATCAATAGAGCATAGCTGATATTCTTGCAGTATTTGGGTAACAGTAATTTAGCAAGCTCTTGGATTGTTTAAACCAGGATCTTGCTTCCTACACACAAAGAGAAAATTGCCTGAGCTTGGCTAAACAAGGTTAATTTCTGGATGTTTCTTATATCATCAATGTTTCCAAAAATTCAGCATCAGGTCTGAATGATATCTATCATGTTAAAACTAGGTTTGTCTCTTGAACTCTTCATTCATTAATGAATTAACACTAGGACAAGAGGATGTCTAAAGGAAATGTACTGGTGCTAATGCATTGTGTGATGGAGTAATATGTTAATTAATTCCTTCTTTTCATAAACTATATAGTATTCATTTTTTGTGGGTCTTTACACCTTACTGCTTGGTAATTGCTACCCTTATTACCCCACTGAATTTTATGGCTGTAGAGATTTCCAGACATGGCTTTATCTATCAGTCCTTCTCTTGCTCTTAGCTTCTCTCTACTGGGTCATTTACCATCTTCCTTCCTTCGCTCTTTAGCTGATGATATCCCATCTGTTTTTCAGGAACTACTTAGCACTGCTGCCATGAAAGCGACACTTCCACCTTGAAATACCTTTATAGGAGGAAAGATACCAGAAAGGCTTCACAGACAAACCTGGAACATGTCTGACCAGGATTGCTGAAGTAAATAAGCAGTAAAGCTGGTAGTTTTCTACTGAACTGTCATGTAGCATATTCCTTCAGAGAGAGAAAGGGGACAGAGAAAAGCTATTAAATGAGAACAGTGGAAGAAAGATGGGAATGACATATTCACACAATCCATCTCTACTGCCAATACAGCAGTCTATTTCTCTTCGGCAGCTGTGCTTCCCAAGAATGAAAGCACTTTCTAAAATGTTCAGTAAAGGCTGAACAGAAATCCTCCATCTCAGCTACCTCTTAACCACAGTTTTCAAAAACTTTGAAGTTCATTCTGCTTTGATAAAAGGCTCCTAATTTCATACACTATTAGATAAGTATGGAACTAATCCTCTGAGTCAAACAGATTTTAAAATGAAAGGACTAGTTTTTAAGATATGAAAAAAATGCTGCCTGTTTGTGTGATTAATAAAAATGCAAGTCTGCAAAAGAATTATTATTATGGAGGGGGAAAATGTGTTTGATAAAGCAATAACCTTGGATTCTGAAGTAGAGTTGTTTTTTTTCTCTACAAATGTCAATTCTTGTGAGCTATCAAATGCAATAAACCATAAAAATGTATTTGATTTATATTCACATGGTCTAATATTGTACAATAAGTGGCACTGAAAGCCACAAGGCATATCTTCAAGGGCTGGTAATTTCATTTCAGTATTTTTGGATCAGTGATGGAAAGTTATGGATTAGGAGAGATATCAATATATGCGAACCTTTTAGCTAAATAAAGTGCCAGATAGTACTCTCCTGAGGTAAGAAGGTTAACAGATATAACCTTGACTTTATGATTCTTTTAAGTTCTCGGTATCTGGTATATTCTGTTTGCAGAATTTTGTAAACCCACAGTAAAGAAGTTTTGAGCTGAGGAAAAAAAATTTAAAATAAGAATTACATACTTCTAAGCATTTGATTTTTCATTGCATGTGAGAGGAATAGATTTAAACTGATGCACTAGACTTGATAAAAATAGTATAATTAAAAGATAAATAAGCAATAAATCTCATCAGATGAATCTATTTTGCTAACATACTTCCACACAGGACTACCGTAATCATCCAGTATGATCTCTTGTATACTATAGGTCATGTGACTATTCTGAACTAATTCCCATTTCAGCTAGCACTTTTTAGAAAGGCATTCTTTTTTGTTTTAAAATGTATAGCTAAAATGACTCCATTTGAAAAGTATTTCCTCAGCAGTGTAGTTTTGTCCATGGTGAATATTTTTGCTTAGTCAAGTTTCACTCATATTTCTATATATCTTAATCTCTTTTTCACAGGTATGCCTATTTACACCATCAAGGATCACATGAAGCTCTGTGGTTACAGATTCATGATGAGAGTGTGTGTTTAGCTGATTACCCCTGAACTGATGGCCATTGAACCGTAAGTGTAACAGAGCCAAAAGCTGACAGCAGTAATGCATAGGCTCAGTCATTATTCTTTATGCACCACTTCATTGTGAGCTCTTTTAATTAACCCATCTGAAATCTTTATATGGTGTGCTTATTGATTTTTTTACTATCCTGCCTTCCTAATCAGAATGTGCTGTATCAATTAAGGCAAGTACTTTACCGAATTTATGCAGTTTATCAATCTGTGTAATCAATTATTTATGTCTTTATCAATCAAACCTGTAGTCTTGTTGAAAAAGTAATGAGTCCTAATATGTATTTTTCATAAAATCATGTTGTTTTCTAATGTTTAGGCCTTTTAAATTCAATTCCTTACTATTGGCATGAGAGGAAATAAAAAGCACACTACGTCAAAAAAGGCATTACCTGTTCCAGGCTTTATGGCAACTTGGAAGCAAATATTGGAATTATGGACCAACATTTTAACAAGTGAAACAAGCTGGAGCATGAGTTTTGATGTCTGTTACTGATCACCAAATGATCATGCTCTAAGTCTTTTCACCACTACTGAACCATGAAAAGCTCCTTAAAAACATCTCTTTTAGTGTACCAAGTAAACCTGCATTCCCACATTCTCAGGAGTGTTTAAAATACTTCTCAAAACTCATATCTCAGCTAATATAACCTTGGATGTTTTCATTAGTCGCAGGGTGTCTAATCTTTATTTTTGATGCTCAAAAAGCCTACCTTTCTGATTTATGTAAGATTAGTGCTGATCCTACATGTACATCTGAGCACATCTAACTCTTAAATGAATTTAGCCTAAAAAGTCCACTCAATTTCCATATGGAAAAGAGGGGGTTTTATTTGTTTTACAGGGAGCTAAAGCAAAGAGCAGGTCTATACAAATAGGTGGAAATATACTGGGTATAGGTATGCTGTATTGGACTTTGAAGGCAGTAGAGAAGGCTGCACACCACAGAACAATTCAGGAACCTGAAGTACTGCCTAGAGCTAAGCACTACAGTGTTAATCAGCCTTTCTACTATGCTTATGTGTTGGAGGTAGGGTCATAGAATCATAGAATGGCCCAGGTTGGGAGGGACCTCAAAGATCATCTAGTTCCAACCTCCTTGTCATGGGCAGGGACACCACACACTAGACTAGGTTGCCCATGGCCACATCTAGCCTGGCCTTGAACACTGCCAGGGATGGGACATCCACAACTTCTCTGCACAACCTGTTCCAGTGCCTAACCACCCTCCTAGAAAAGAACTTCCTTCTAATCTACAGTCTAAATTTCCCCTCCTTCAGCTTGTAACCATTCCCCCTTGTCATGTTGCAATTAGTCCAGCTGAAGTCTCTCCCCTTCTATCTTGTAATCCCCCTTTAGGTACTGAAAGGCTGCTATAAGATTCCCTTGAAGCCTTCTCTTTTCCAGGCTTTTTTTATTTATTTATTTTTTTAATAAAAAAAACCCAAATGCTTCTCCTTTATTGAGGGGCAGTGGGGGAAAGCAGTGCCCAGGGCACATCCAGCAAAGAGAGCACAGGCCAGGCACAGACCCCTGGGTTCTGCTCGGAGCCGTCCCTGCTCCTGCTGCTGCCCCTTCAGTGAAGAACCTGAGCAAGAAGGGTGATGGCAGCCAAGTCACTCCCAGTGTGGTCCCTGAGCTGGCCCCCGGGCCCAAGTCTCACCATACCAGTTCCTCCATTCCTGTGGAGGTGCAGGCTCTGCACTGAAATGTTAACTGAGCAAGGTGTGCCATTTCACAATGGAAATGGAAGTGATGCTTATAGAACACTCATTAAATTACTCAGCTGGGAAGTGAACAGATCACCTGAATTAGAGAGCGTTTTTCAGTCAGGGAGGAACAAGAACTATACACTGGGAAAAGTAGGAAAATAATTTAAGCAATGACCAGAAGCCAGGAATCCTATCATGCTGGTTAAACAGTGCTTCTGGGCTCTCTGGAATTGCTTTTTGCCACCTTAATTCAGAATAACTAATGTGCAGTTGCTGTCCTGACATCCAAAGCTGTGTCTGAAACACAGAATCTGCATGCCAGACACAAGCCTACAAGCATGCCAGACACAAGCTTCCAGTCATCTTTAATGAAACCCCACGCTTGTCTATTCAGTGGTCTTAAGGATTTTCCCATCAAGGTTAAATCCTCTCTTTTAGCTCCATACTCAGCCCAGCTTTCAAAGGGGCACAGAGGGAAGACAGCCTCACTAGCCATGTGTTTTTAATGGCTCCTTTCACCCTGTGCTTCCTTCCACAGTAGCCTTCCACTGCCTTTAATCTACAAATATCTTAACTATATATCGTATTTAATATAAACAGGTCTAAAAGAGAATTGACTATGTGAGGGTGGGAAGCCAACAAGAACAGAAGTCAGCAGAGAGGTGGATGAGCTGTGAGCAGAGTCGAGGGAAAGAGATGCGGGGCTGAGGGGAGGGGGGAGTGTGCAGACATATGGAGGAGTGTGGGGGTGCATGTGCATGGTTTTGGAAACACAAATCGGCGTCGTCGAAACGGACGTGACTTTTCCAGCAGGGGCAGGTGCAGTCCAGCAGCCTAGGCATGCAACCCACCGGCATCGGAGCTGGTCGGGGCGGGTTGGGGACCGACGCGGATTCCCAGCCTGTTCCCGCATTGGCTCCTGCAAGTTCCCGCGTCATTTTTCTCCCCACACCCCGCTTTTCGCACTGGCAACCACAAGCCTCGATGGACAGGCGGGAGAAAGCCCGGATGCTCTGAGAGGGTCTGTTTTGGTTTTGTTCTTTTTTTCCCAGCCCCCGGACCAACCACCAGGGATGTCCGGAATTCAACCTGAGGATGGTTCCTCTCCGTGCAGGAATTGGACGACCGGGTCAGAGCTAAACGAAACACGAGAGGCTCTTTTAACCCCTTCCTCCGACTACGACGACGAGGAATTTCTGCGATACCTCTGGAAGGAGTATTTGCATCCCAAGGAGTACGAATGGGCGCTAATCGCCGGCTACATCGTCGTCTTCTTCGTGGCGCTAATCGGGAACGTCCTGGGTGAGTCTCTCTTCCCCGAACTTCCCGTTCTCCCTTGACGAGGGAGGCTTTGCACGGTGGCTGGAAACTGAGGGTAGCTTTCGCTTCCCCCACTGGAAACGCAGGTGTCCCCAGCCGCGAGGGAAAGTTAAGGCTGCGTGAAAGGGACCCTTGCTGCGGGACGCCGTGAAAACCGCTTTCTCCTTGCGCTTGCGAGGGGCTGCGGCGGCAGCTGCTGGGGCTGGGCAGGCGGAGAGGGGTTGGCGGAGCTCACCAGTGAGACCCGGTGGAGAGAGATCCGGGGGCTGCCGGGCCGAAGTGCTGAACACCTCCCAACCCCCTCCGCCCTGTTGCCCCGGCCGGCGACTTCGCCTCTTAGACCGCTCGGAAAGGCTGAGCCCGGCTGCCGGCGCCGCGCTGGAAATAACAACCGCGCAGTGTTTTCTGAAAGACGGAGATGGAGGGGAGTGGGGGGCGCGGTACGGGACGCAGGGCAACGGACCCGGGACGGGGTCCGCCCTCCGCTGGGAACCGGCCGGTGCGCCCCTCGGCGGCACGGCGAAGCTCCGCGCTAGGGCAGAAGGGTGGGCAGCGGCGGGGCGGCGCCCTGCTAGGCTCTTATTGAGAAAAAGCGAGGCGAGGCGGGGCGGTCTTGCGCTGCGGAGCCGCCTTCTCCTCGCTCCCATTCATCCGTGACGGAGGCGTCGGGCAGCTCTTGCGCGGAGAGGGGAAGTGTAGCGGAAAGCCGAGGGTACTGGAAGGAGGGAGGGCACAGGTGGGCTGCGGCGGCGGGAAGCGGGGGCGTTTACGGGAATAGGCGGGGGAAGTGCGGAGGGGTGGCAAGCAGGGCCTGGCCATCGGGAACCCTCCCGTTGCACCCCCTCTCTCGCCTTCCGAACGGAGCTGATCCCTCGCTCCCCCCTCGCTCCCGCTCCTCCCAGCCACCTGCTGCAGCCAGCGGAGGGTGTCTGAGGGTGGCCTGACCCCACGCCGGGACTGTTGCCGGCTGTTGGAAAAGCCGCGGGTTGGGGGAGGGTGGCGAGGGACAGGCGTGCGCTTGCACATGCCCGTGTCTGGGGCGGCAGTGGCCTAACCGACCGTGCCCTCGTAGGTTGCCGGTAAGCAGGTTAGCAGAGAAGACGTTGCTACTCCCCTGTTCTGGGTTTATGAATGGACATGAGTGTGGCGTGAGCGCCGCGGAGCCATGATTAGTAGCTGAGCTGGAGTCGCGGCCATTTGCTTTTTTCCTTTATATCAGTGCTATTCTCATGAACGGAGTGACGCACTAACGGGCAGCCCTGCTGTACGAAGTCTGTCATTCATAGTTTTCAGAAGGATTTATGCATGTCGAGGCTGTCACCTGCAGGCTCTCCAGGCTTCCCAAGCAAGATGCAAGTAAGACTGCAGCCAAAGGCTAAATATTGGAAGGCTTTTTTTTTTTTTTTTCCATTTACATGGGCTGAAGATGCTCTTTTTTTTTCTTCGAATGGTTTACTAACTGCCTATAAACAAAAATGCAACTTCTCAAAACCAGTGCGTTTCCAGGCAAAGAGGTTACATTAGAGCTGTTCAGAAGCCTGAGCACGTTTGCTCAGTCCATTGCTCAGCAGCCAGCTTGACAGGCAACATCAAGATAATAGCCCTTGCTAGGATCAGAAGTGGCCTTCTTTCTGATCTTGGGCAAAGATAGGTTTAGGAGAACTACTTGTGTTTACTTATTTGCCTCCACTCATTCTGTAACCAGGCTGACCTCCTGCTTTTAAAGATTCAAGGTCAAATTTTGGGCTATAGGAGCTCTCATCCTGTCAATGCTGTTTTCCCCTTAAGCCATGAGGAGAAAACATTTCTTCTCTGTGTGCCTGCACATAGAGATAATATTAGTGTTGATGCGGAGCTGTACGTCCCTTACATAGGTGTTTGTTGTCCTTTTGCTTGGGATGGAAGCTGGCATTTGGCTGGCCACCCACCTTTCCTTTTACTGGGCTGCTGCTGTTTGAGCCATTTGCTCTTTAAACTGTCATTGTTCAGTACACGGACCTCTTCCACCCAAACTGCTGCTTCTGTTTATGGATGAGTTGTTTGTGGGATCTGCAGGTGCAGGTGCTCATTAGCTGAACACTGCATCATCTTCATGCAAGAATGCTCACACTGCACTGGCTGCATGCTCACATGGTTTTTGGAAGAGAAATGGATGTGGTCTAATGGTCTTTCCAAAGATATTTTTGTGGAACTTTATTTCACTACCAGTGAGTATCTGGATTCACAACAATGGACGTAATAAAGTCTCTGAGAAGCTACTTTCTCACGCTTGAAAAATCCATATTCAAGGTTAACCTGGGATTTAGTCATGGACCTTCTTGAAGCAGAGTAGAAGTGATTCTAAAGAGATCTTTAGTGGCTAGTAGTGCTTTATGGTATCATCCTTACTGATGTAGTGTGTTCCTCAGTTTATGTTTGATCAGTGCTGCTGGACTCATGTGGCATGTGAAGTCAGTGTTTTGACTTTGATTCTTTTTTTGTTCATGTCCTATTCAAATAGCACTTAAGTAACGAGGAAAGACCCTCCTCTTCCCTATGTGGTACTGAAACATTATATTTCTGCATCTTATTTTGATTTGTGCATTCACATGGGATTAAGAGACTCATTGTGTCCCACCAATACATCAGTGCTCAGATATTAGTAATAAGTTATTTGGACTCATAAACTAAACTTTAACTTTGATTGACATCTACTGGGTTCTTGAGTGAGCTGCACAGCGGTTCTACTTACAGTGGTATATAAGTCTGCATTGCTATTTAGTTTTCAATTTAATGAGGAGAAATGTGACACACTGTCTGAGTTGCTGCATAAACCAGCTAAGATAAAAACCATTAGCAAGTCCCTGCATTTGAATGCAAGTTTCATTCATGTCAGTGATTCATGCGTGTACCCACACTGTCTGCTCACCCATGCAAGCCACTGAGAAGAAACAGGTTTTACATGACATACTTATATGAACATTCAAGATGATAACATCAGTATGCTTTGTCCTGTTTTCTTCTTCACTCCATCACAATTTATCACTGGAAGCAAAATAGGTGTTGAGGGTAAGGACCTTCTGTGTTGTAAACAAGACCAGAAGATTTCTTTACCATTGCACAGCAATGAAACTTGATGGATAGCTTTAGAGCATGTGTGATGGATAACTGTAGAGCTGATGTGTTTATTTAGCTGTAGGGCTTTATGACCAGGCATAGACTAATAATTCTAAGATTCTGCAAGTAGAAGCCTTCAAGATAACTTTAACACTGCCATGATTCAAGGACAGTACAGCCGCATGAGATCACAAGAGTGAATGGGTCAGTCAGCACATCCTGCAGAGCACCGGACAGCAATAAAGCAACTGGTTGAGACTGCTCTTGGAGTTAGGACTGGGTCCAGAAACTCAGTATGCATGTGCTACAAGGGGGAGTGAAAAGTTCATCCCTGAGGAAGATGCTGAGCCTTCATCCTACGACCACCAGAAGGGGGCCCAAAGACCACCTGAAGGACTGAATGTGCATGCAGGACAGGGTGTGACTTTATGTTACAGAATCACAGAACATTCATGGCTGGAAATGACATCTCAGATCACTGAGTCCAACCAAAAAAAAACCAAACCCCCCAAAAAAGCCCAAAACCACACCACATAAACCCTGCCCTCACTAGAGCATGTCCTGGAGCACCACATCTACATGTTTCTTAAACACCTCCAGGGATGGTGACTCCACCTCCCTGGGAAGGCTGTTCCAGTGTCTCAACACTCTTTCTGTAAAGAATTTCTTACTAATATCCAATCTAAACCCACCCTGTCTCAACTTTGAACCATTTCCTCTGGTTCTGTCATTAATTACTAAGAGAAGAGGCCAACACCCACCTCTCTACAACCTCCTTTCAGGTAGTTGTAGAGGGCAATGAGGTTTCCCCCTCAGCCTCCTCTTCTCCAGACTAAACATGCCCAGGTCCCTCAGCCTCTCCTCATATGGCTTGTTCTCTAAACCCCTCACAAGCTTGGTAGCTCTCCTCTGGACACGCTCCAGCATCTCAATGTCCTTCCTATAATGAGGGACCCAGAACTGAACACAGTATTCCAGATGAGGCCTCACAAGTGCCGAGTACAAGGGCACAATAACCTCCCTTCTCCTGCTCACCACACTATTCCCGATACAAGCCAGGATCCTGCTGGCCTTCTTGGCCACCTGGGCACACTGCTGGCTCATATTCAGCTG